>NDXB01001041.1:4180-20789 GCA_002631895.1 Agapornis roseicollis
GGGGGGGGGGGCCCGGTGGCCTCCGGTCGGAGCGCCCCCTGCAGCCCCGATGGGAGCACGAACGGAGGCGCCTACAACTCCCAGCGTCCCTTGCGGCGGCGCAGCGAACTACAACTCCCAGCAGCCCGCGGGGCTCGGTGCGTGCCGTGCGTGGTCGGCGGAGCGGGGCCGCAGCGGCGGGGCCGGGGCCGGTGTCGGTGTTGGTGCCGGTGCCGCGGCGATGCTGGAGGAGGCGGGTGAGGTGCTGGAGTCGGTGCTGAAGGCCTCGTGCCTGCCGCTGAGCTTCCTGCTCTTCGTGCCCGCCGTGCTGCTGCTGCTGCTGGGCCCGCCGCCCGCCGCGGAGGCCGCGCACGAGTTCACCGTGTACCGCATGCAGCAGTACGAGCTGGGCGGGCAGCCCTACGGTGAGACACCGGGCTCGGGCCTCCTCCCCCCCCTTCCCTCCGTCCTTTCCTCCCTCCCTCCTTCCATACCCTGCCAGCCATGCTGGGGACCCGCGAAGAGCCCCGAGCCCGGGGAGGGGCCCAGCGCAGGCCGCGAACCCACGGGCGGCCCGGGGAGCGCGGCCAAGCCCAGGCCGCGGGGAAGTCGGTGCCGGGCCCCGTCGGGCAAAGCCCAGGCTCAGCGGGAGCAGGAGGGGGACCGAGGTGCCCGCTGTGCCCTGCAGGCTCCTGCGTGGGGGGGTTCACCCCGCAGCTCTCTGGCACACTGGGGAGCTGGGTGCTGAGCTCGTTTCTGCTCTGCTGTCGTTGAGCCCTCAATGGCTCTTCAGGCTCAAGCAGCATCTCCATTCAGGAGTCTGGCCTTCTACAGCTTCTCCTTTATGCTACCGGTGACCTCCAGCTCCTCCGTTCTGTTGGTGGTTGTGCAACACCCTCCTTACGGTCAGACCTGTTCTGTGAATCATTGAAGTGTTGGAGCTCTCAGCCTCCTCCTCCTGCACTTGCTAACCCAGAGCCAAGCGGGGTTCCTGACTCTCCTGGAGGTACCTCCATGTTGTTGAGAGCCTCGCTGGGGCCCAGGCAGATGTGCTCATGGGTGTCCTGCCATCTCCTTGTGTGGTGGTAAATCATGGTTGAGAGAGCTGGGCTGGGGCAACCTGGACAAGAGAAGGCTCCTGAAGGGGAGACCTGAGAGCAGCTCCAGTTCCTAAAGGGGCTGCAGGGAACCTGGAGAGGGGCTTGGGACAAGGCCAAGGGGAATGGCTTGAACCTGCCCCAGGGGAGACTGAGCTGAGCTCTGAGGCAGAAGCTAAGGCGCTGGCCCAGGGTGCCCAGAGAAGCTGTGGCTGCCCCATCCCTGGCAGTGCTCAAGGCCGGGNGGAACCTGGCCTGGAGAGGGGGACAAGGCCAAGGGGAATGGCTTGAACCTGCCCCAGGGGAGACTGAGCTGAGCTCTGAGGCAGAAGCTAAGGCGCTGGCCCAGGGTGCCCAGAGAAGCTGTGGCTGCCCCATCCCTGGCAGTGCTCAAGGCCGGGTTGGCCACAGGGGCTTGGAGCAACCTGCTCCAGTGGAAGGGGTCCCTGCTTGTGGTAGGCGTTGAAGCTTTAAGGTCCCTTCCAACCTGTTCTGTGGTTCTGTTTATACAAGATGTCCTTGTGGTCTGCTCTTGGAGAGTGCTGGGGCTGCTGGAAAGGCTCCAGGCTGCTGCTCTCCCATAGGATTGCATTTTCATGTGAGGGATTTGATATGCTAGGACTGAGAGCAGGAGAGAGGGAGCAGTTTGAAGCAGGCTGCACAGAAACATCCAGGTGCCTGAGCCAGGACAGCCTGTGTGGTTGTGGTGGAGAGGAACCTTGGGGAAGGTTGTGTAGTGCTGCAGGAGGGTGAGTCTGGCAGGACGTGGATGCAAGGCAAACCCCCACATCTTTGTCCTTTCTTGGATGAAGGGGAAGGGATGCGCTTGGCTCTCTGCAGGTCCTGCCTGCTCAGAAGCTCATCCCACCGGCCCTCAAGAGTGTTGTGGGAAGGGGCTGGCCTGGAATCTCTTAGCAAGGCTCTCGCTGCTGTCCCGCAGGCACCAGGAGCGCGGTGCTCAACACGGAGGCGCGCACGGTCGAGGCGGACGTGCTGAGCCGCCGCTGCGTCATGATGCGCCTGGTGGATTTCTCCTACGAGCAGTACCAGAAGGCCCTGCGCCAGTCCGCGGGGGCTGTGGTCATCATCCTGCCCCGAGCCATCTCCTCCGTCCCACAGGATGTCGTCAGGGTAAACACCACCACGTTCCCTTTCTCTTTGCATGGGAGATGGAGGAGGGGTGGGGGGAGACGTTTGGGTTGCTGCAGGACTGAACGCTCCTGGTTTAGTGCACTCTGATTTCAAGCTTGGCTTTCTCTGCTTTGGAGGTTCAGTTTGCTCTGCCCTCCTGCACCTTTAGCAGCTGCTGAGTCTCTGTCTCCTTTCACCTCTCAGCAATTCATGGAGATCGAACCGGAGATGCTCGCGATGGAAACCATCGTGCCCGTCTATTTCGCAGTGGAAGATGAGGAGCTGCTGTCTATCTATGAGCAAACCCGGGCTGCTTCTGCCTCGCAGGGCTCTGCCTCGGCTGCAGAAGGTGAGTTCTGAGAAGTGGGAACAGTTTAGGGGAAGGCCAGGCCTGGACCCACCTCTGGAAGCAGTCTGTTGTGTCATGCACCGTGACCCAAGGGTCTGTTGCCTTCATGTTCTGTCTTCTGAGGCTTAATGGAATTAAAACACAGTATAAGAGAGTGTTAGAGTATTACCTGTCTGTGTTTAGGAATACAGCTGAGTTCTCAGCTTCACACTCCTGCAAGTGAGAGAGAAAGCCAAACTCGGGTTAAAACCAGCACTGGAGATGTTAAATGACTACAGTGTGTTGGGGTTTGGGGAGCTTTTTGTCTGCCCACAGGTCAGTTCAGGGCTTCCTTGTATCCCCTTGTAAAGAACTGCTCTATCTTGGTGACCTGCTGCTTGTGATGAACTTCAGGATTGCTGGAGAAAGGGGTTTGGTTTGGCCAGCTCAAACTGCTGGGATTTGGGGACAGAATGGAAGTGCTTGGTCACCAGGTTTCCATGTCAGTGCACAAGCAGCAAGGGAGAGGGCTTAGATGGGTTGAAGCTGGCCTCCCCAAAGCTCAAAACGATGGAGGTAAGGGATGAAGCTTCCCCAGGGGACCGTTTTTGTCTGGTTTGTTCTAGTCCTGCTGCACACAGCAACTGCCAATGGCTTCCAGATGGTGACCAGCGGGGCTCAGAGCAAAGCCATCAATGACTGGCTCATCCCCAGCGTGGAGGTGAGTTGTGGATGGGTTCAAACTGCAACACTGGTGGGATACCACCTTCTGTTGGGCCTTCATTTGGACTGACAGGGAAGTGAGGGGGATTCCCAGCCAGAGAAGTATCTGAAGGCTTCGGAAAAGAGGCTGCTTCGGGCTCAGTGTCAGTGTAGAAGTCTTTGTAGAGGGGACAGGAGGTGATGCTGGGTGACACTGACCTCTCTCCTCTGCAGGGAAGGCTGACGGGGCTGGGTGGAGAAGACCTGCCCACTGTTGTGATAGTTGCCCACTATGATTCCTTCGGAGTGGCTCCAGTGAGTATCTTCCCGCAGCTCCCAGATGGCCTCTGCCCCTGTGGGTTTTCTTGGCCTCTAAAGAAAGACGGAATGGGCTATCCCGAAGGCTGTTGCGTTACAAGGGTCAGTGTAGGGTTGTCACCTGGTCTCCCTCTGTCCTGCAGTGGCTGTCCCATGGGGCTGACTCCAATGGCAGCGGGATCTCGGTCCTGCTGGAACTCGCCCGGCTCTTCTCCCGGCTCTACACCTACAGACGTACCCACGCGGGGTGAGAACCTGCCCTCTTCCTGCTTCGCTGTCCCAGGCTGAGTCCTGCAGTGATGTGCTAACCCGCTCCTGTCCTCTTTGACCTGCAGGTACAACTTGTTGTTCTTTGCATCTGGAGGTGGCAAGTTTAACTATCAAGGAACCAAGCGGTGGCTGGAAGACAATTTGGATCACACTGGTGAGGAAGGGGCTGCGTGTTCTCTAGCAAGGCTTCTTAATAGGATGGTGTTGACTGCACTATCAACCCTCCTGTGGGAATCCCCTTGCTTTTTGGGGATGGAAATCCCAGCACGAAGCCAAGCAGTAAGGGTTTGGATTTGTCTCTTCCAGATTCCAGCCTGCTGCAGGACAACGTAGCGTTTGTTCTCTGCCTCGATACTCTGGGCCGAGGCAACAGCCTCCACCTCCATGTCTCCAAGCCTCCCAAGGAGGGCACTTTACAGCATGCGTTTCTGAGGGAGCTGGAGATGGTAATGAGAAGCATTTTAGGTAGATGGGGAATTTGGGACTTACTATGGGGAGCTGCAGCTCTCCAAGAGAGGAAGGAATGATACTGTGCCATCGAGGGATCTCATGTGGTGTTGGTTTGAAGTGCAGACAAATCCTCGTGCCACAGTCCCACATGAAGCAGACTAGATCTGCATTTTCCACTGCACTTCCTTATGGCTTGCTGCTTGCAAAAGCTCCCCTGTAGGGACACTAAGCCAGCTTTTTCATAGAATCCCAGACTGGTTCGGGTTGGAAAGGACCTTAAGATGATCCAGTTCCAACCCCCCTGCCATGGGCTGGGGTGCCTCACACTTGGGTGACCATGTCACCCAAGGCTCTGTCCAGCCTGGCCTTGAACACTGCCAGGGTTGGAGCATTCACCACTTCTTTTCTGATGTTAAACCACCTCTTTAATGGCAGTAACTACACCTGGAACACAAACCAGCTGGGTCTGGGCAGTGTGAGATGGGCCTGTGCAGTGGGCAGTGACACCCTGGATGGCTTTATCCTTTGCCTCAGGTTGTTGCCAGCCAGTTCCCAGAGGTGAAGTTCTCCATGGTGCACAAGAAGATAAACCTGGCCGAGGACATGCTGGCGTGGGAGCACGAGCGCTTCGCCATCCGCCGCTTGCCTGCCTTCACCATCTCCCACCTGGAGAGCCACCGGGACAGCCAGCGCAACAGCATCATGGACAGGAGGTGGGAGACCACCTCATGTCCAACCTCAGCACTGCTGCTGTGCTGATGGTGAAGAACCGCTGGGAGATGGGCTCTGGTTTGCTGCAGTGGGAAAGGGGAGTTCTAGAGCCATTGACAAGTTTATAATCCCCTTCTTCTGCTTTAGGTCACGAGTAGACACTAAGGCACTAATCAGGAATACCAGGATCATTGCTGAGGCTTTGACAAGGGTCATCTACAACCTAACAGACAAGGTATGAGCTGCCCATTGGGCTGTCTGCCACATTTGTCCTGCCCAAGCAGATGCCCTGCACCAAGGGTTTTTATTCCCTTGCAGGGCGCACCTGCAGACCTGCAGATCTTCACGGACCAGATGGTGAGCACAGTGTTTGCTTGCGGGAAGAAGGAATCAAGGATCTATGAGGGGCCCTGGTCTCGGTGCTTGACTCCTTTTGCTTTGGTGATGTTTTCCTGCAGCAGATCCAGCAGGAGCAGCTGGAATCAGTGATGGACTGGCTGAGCAGTCAGCCCAGGGCTGCACAGCTCATCGATAAAGACAGCACCTTCCTCAACACCTTAGAATATTACATGGGTCGCTACCTGAAGGATGTCAAACAGCATCATGTAAAGGCAGACAAAAGGTAAGACAAGGAGTGAAAGCATGCACGTTGGCTTCCCCCTCCAATGCTTTTGTGTCCGACTTCTTGGCATGGAGCTGGAAGTGACTGGTCCTTCCTTCTCTCCTGTCACCTTTGGTTCATGCTCTCTGTTGTCCCAAAGAAAGCTCTTTCTCAGCCTCACACCACAATAACAAGTCCCAGCAGCTCCCTCTGTGTGAAGAGCTTGTTTTGGTTCCATGCTTCCCACTCTTGAGTGCTGCTGGCCTTGGGATGCAGGGAAAGACTCGGGTCCCCTGGAAAACTTCGATTGCAAGGAGGCAACCCTGCTGGGGTTGAAGCAGTTTAATGACCATGGGGAAGCATCTTCCATGGGCTGCTCTGAGACAGCTCAACAGCTTGTTCTGAATTGTACCCTCAGGCCTCCTGATGGTAGGAAAAGAAAGACTTAACTAAAACCAGTTCAGAACTGGAATGCAGGTGGTCACGCGTCCCTGGCTGTGGCTGGATGAACTCCTTGGGAATGAGGGGCTTGGGCTGTCCTTGCCACAGTGTTGAGAGGCATTGTATGACCTGAAGGGTTTCTTCTTTTCACAGGGACCCAGAGTTTGTGTTCTATGACCAGCTGAAGCAGGTGATGAATGCATACAGGTATGGAGCTCCCTTGGATGTGGGGAGCTGTTGCCTCCCTCTGTAGCTGCAGCAATTTCAGGTGTTCTTTCTTTATCACAGGGTCAAGCCAGCAATCTTTGACCTGCTCCTGGCTGTCTGTATCGCCGCCTACCTTGGTGTTGCCTATGTGGCAGTGCAGGTAAGGGGAGAGAAGCAGGAAATGGGTGTAGTATTTCTCTCACAAGTCACATTAGCTGCAGTAACTGGTGCTCCCAGCACCACAGTGGCAACAATCATGCCACCCCACTCTAAAAGCAGTAGTCCAGAATGGCTCTTTGATGCGCATGTGTTTTTGAGTACCTGAAGGCTGCCTCTTGCCATATTAGTTCCCCTCCAGAAGGAACAGAACTGCATCTGAAAATGGAAAGACTTTATCAAGTGCTTGCATCATGTCCAGGAGGGTGAGACAAGCACAAACACTTCTGTACAGCTCAAAGTTGTAATAACTCCTCCTGTTGCACCAAGTGCACCCTGTCCTCAGGGTGAGAGTGCTCCATATGATACATTTGCCCAGTGGGATTGAGTTAAGCCTTCTAGTAGGCTTCCACAGCACAGCATAGGTGAGTTTGGAAGGGTCATCCAGTCCAATCTCCCTGCTCACCTTCGATGTCTCCTAAATAAGTCCAGGGAAGGAGATTCCACAGCCTCTCTGGGCACTCTGCTGTGGTGCTCAGTCCCCCTCACTGTAAAGAGGTTCTTCCTCACGTTTAGTCTGTGCCTGTTGCCTCTCTGTAGAACACAGTCATTTTATGAGTATTGATAAGGACTGATGGTTACTTATTTTCCCTCTGTTCCCAGCACTTCGGTCTCCTTTACAGGATGATACAGAGATTATCCCTTAAAACCAAGCAGCAGTGAAGCCCCGAGTCACCACCCAGACAGCAGCACTGAGCCATCGGTGAGCCCATCAGGAACTTTTTCTGCCTTCCATTGAATCCTGCTGGTTTTCTTCCTCTGTCTCCTCTTTGCTTCTCTATAGAGGGGAGGAAGGCAGAAAGAACATGACATTTTAACTCTTGTGCACCTTTGAAGTGCTTTTCTTCACCTTCTTTCCCTGCCTTGCACCATGTCTGATTTCCTTTGCTTTTAGCAAGGGAGAGGCTCAGAAACATCAGGAGTTCTGCAGGTTGATCCAACACTGGCTGGTTGTGAGCAGCTTCTGTGAGTGTAAAAACGAGTCCAGCACCTTCATGAGCACACACATCATACTTGGAAGCTACAGAGTAGAGTGATGTATAACCTCTGCCCAGCAAACAGGACTCAGAGCAGCTCTTTAAACCAAAAAGAAGTGCACATGGAATTAAAGGGAACACTGTTAGCATGGTTTCTTATGGCACCTCTTCCTTATCTTCCAGGCCTGGCTTTAGGAAGGTGTGTTGAGCAGTTAGACTGTGCAATAACTCCCTCCCTTCAAGGAGCTGCACTGGAGCTGATCTCCGCTGTTACTGGCAGGATGAGGCAAGATTGGTCAAGCAGGTTCCCTGCAGTAGGGTTTGTGCCAGGGCAGATTCCCTGCTGTCTCCAGTGGAAGATGCATTGTGCTGGGTACTTGGTTTCTCTGGTCCTTGAGCAGTTCATGGCTGCCATCGCTCTGTATTAACCTCTGGCTTGGTTTTGAAGAGGTGTTCTACAGGTCCAACTGCTGCAGGACCCTGTTCTGTGCTGTTCCATGTATTTAAATGAACTGGTCATGTTAATAACAAGAACAACCCAGCTCCTGCAGAGCTCTGGTCTGTAATCCCTTCACTTTCCATTCCTCAGCTTTCACTTCCAGATGGGGTCTGGATTTTGGGGGGGTTTGCCATGTTCATCTGCATCTCAGGGTCTCATTTCATGGTTTTTCAACTCTTATTAGTTTTGGAAACACTTTCTGGCCTGCATGTTCCCAAAGCGCTTGTTGCTGTCTTTTCATGTGCTGCCCCCGGCGTGTATAGAGGGAGGCAGGTCCCTTTAGCCATTAAAAAGCAAAACAAACCTCAAAAAGGAGTTTTATGAATGTCATTTTAACATGGCTCTTTCTAGAACAATACCTAAGAGAGCATCTCTTGGAACGCACACGATTTTATCCTTGAGCAAGGCTGAGTTTAACTTTGCTGCTGCTTCTGGCTGGAGAGCCAAACGTTGTTCAAAGATCAGCCTTGGGTGCTCGAGAACCATCATCTGAAGCTCGGAGTCGAAGGCTTCCATCAAGGCAATGTGGTAACAGCTCTGTCCCTGTCAGGGTTGTAGCAGTAAAGTAGATCTTGACAGGGCACTGTTCGCATTCCTGATGCAGGGCCTGGAGCCAGTGGCAGCCCTTTAAATGAAAGGTTGAAAGAGGCAGAGGAGGAGAGTTCATAAACCTGAGGGGCACATCACGTTCTCCATCACAATTTGTCCTGTAATCTGGGTGCCCTTTGTGTAGCTGGCTGCTAGAGAAAGTAGTTTTTACTATGGAAAAAGGTTTCTGCTTTTGGTCCAAATGCATGAGCATTGAAATACTCTCCACTCCCATCAAATTCCAGCTTTCTCATAGCTGGAGCAGAGTGAACTCCATTCTCCCAGTGCTGCTTCCTTTGGGAAGCTGACAGAGAAGCTTGTAAATAGACCCTGCTATCCTGCTAGGTTTGGAAAACCCAAGGAAAAGGGTGCTGAGCCATAGTGCAATGCATTGCTCAGTTCTGCCACTGCCATGAGCCATGAAGGCAGAAATACAACCAGTGTTCTGGTAAAATAAAAGCGTACAACACTGCAGCAGAGTCCCACGTAGCTGGTTCTTGTTGCCCCTGTTTTTACTGAGCCTTTTGATTAGGATTTTCCATGGCATGTAAGGGAGAAGCATGGAAAACATATGTCCACATGCACACGAGTGGCTGGCAATGGATGCTTCTAGCCAGAACCCCCTTGGCTTTGCTCTCTGCCTGATGTTACCTGGTGCTGTCAAAGTCTGTTCCTCCAGAAACCTGCTTTTCCAACAGGTTTTAAGCACTGAAGCTGTTCCTTCTGCCCACTCCCACCCTCACAAGCACTAACAGGGCCTGTGTGTGGGTAGCTTGGACTGTTGTAGTCCACCTCCCAAACAAGAGGCTGCTTTGTTGCTCTGAAGTGCGTGCTACTGCTCAATAGGAACTCTCTACTCTTGTACTCTGTGTGAAGAGGAAAGGCTCTGAAGCCAAAGCAGGACTGGGTATCCTGCTCCCTGTGCCTGAAGGCATCACCACAACCTCTCCAGAATGCTTTAAACCGCCCCCAAGTTGGGGTACTTGGAGATCCCCCAGCCTCATGTTGTCCACAGCACAAAGTAAGGTTGCCATTGAAGAGCCATTCACTCTTGATTGAACTGACCCGAAATGATGGGGCTGCTCCTCGGTGTCCCTGCAGGTTGGGCCCCGGGGGGGTCTCCAGGTTGTTCCGTTTTGTTTCCATTTGGAATTCTTGGATAGAGATTGCAAGGGGATCATCTGGAAGAGCTGCAGCTTGGGAGCAAAGAGTTGATGTCTCTGGCAGTGGTGCCTCCATTAGTTCTCTCTAAAGAACAAATGTATATTGAGGGACTGTTTACCAGCTAATAGGAAATTCAATGCAGTTGATTGACCTATGATTATTTTCCTTTTTTTCTGACTATAAATGTAATAATATTTAAGTTATTTTCACGTTTTTTCTTCTTTTCTTACTTTGTCCCTTTCATCCCTTGGAGAAAACCCCAATAAACCACTTGAGTAGGTTTGATGAACAGATTTGGGTGGAGAACTGGTTCCTGCTGGAAGCTCCCAAACCCTGGAATCTCTTGGACTGATTTGAAGGGATAAACAATGGATTTTCACCCTTTTGGCTTACATCACCCCTTCTATGGAGTCCAAAGCCAAATAGTAGGACAGAACCCATTTAGGGACCCTGAGCAAGATTCCAGCCCCCTGAGGTGAGGCAACTCCCATGTATCCCAAGGTTTTGTGCTGCTTGAAAGCAGTTTCTATGCAAGAAACCTTCAGCAAGCTGCCTGAGCTAGTGCTGGATCATTGTGCCTCTGCCATTATAAATGACTTTTGGAACACTTAGAAGCCGTTTGTTCCTATTAGAAGCATTGCATGAGGTGTGTTCCCTGAGTCCTGCAAAACACAGCAGCCATGGAATGGTTGGGAAGGACCTTAAAGCCCATCCAGCCCCAAGCCCTTGCCGCGCACCTTGCCCTAGGCCGGGCTGCAGAGGGGGAGACGGCGGCCATGGAGAGCCCGCTCCCCTCACGACCCGGCCCTGACGGGGCGGGAAGCGCGGCCGCGATTGGCTGGCTGGAGGAGGCGTCGGCTTGGCGGGAAGAGCAGCGAGCCGCGCGATTGGCGGAGCGGCGGCGGGGGGGGCGGGGCTTGGCTGTTCGAGAGGACGGCGGGACAGCTGCGCGGGCAGCGCTCCGGCAGGTAACGGCAGGGCTCGAGCTGCCCCCGGTGTCTCTGCCCTGTGTGGACGCAGGGTTCTTTCCCATAGGATGCCCAAAGTCAAGGATTTGGTGGAGATGAAGAGCTCGGAGAGCGAGCCGAAGGTAAAGGATGAGAAGGAGAAGGTAGCGGCTCTCTGGCAGGGTGACTGGAGGCTCGGGCAGTGCCCGCCTGCGGCTCCTCACCCCCCCTCTTCAAAGCCGTGATCTCTCTGCCTAGAAAAGAAAGAAAGAAGCGGCTCTGAAGGCAGAGAAAAAGCCGAAAACAGAGGCCAAGTCTTCCGAGGTGATGGAAACGTCAACGGGACAAGGTGGTGAGGAGGGGGCCATGTTCCAGGTACGAAGGGCAGGGAGCTGCTCTTCCTCCATCTCTTTACATCCACCTTCCCTCTCCCTCCTCCCCTTGTAACAGAGCATTCCCATAGCGAGGGTGGCAGCCGGGGTCTCTTCCCTGCTCTTGAGTGGCCCATGTGGCTTGGCCAGGTTGAACACAGGCTCTGTGTCTCTCCAGATTGGGGCTCTGCGCTATGTCCGAGTGTCCTGCTTCAAGGGGAAGGGCCTGGTGGACATCAGGGAGTTCTACACTGGCAAGGATGGTGACATGAAGCCAGGGAGGAAAGGTACCGGTCTTGTTCATTTTGCAGAGGAGCAAACAGCAGTACAGAGGGGAGATGTGAGGGTGCTGAGGCACTGGAATGGGTTGGCCAGGGAGGTTGTGAGTGCTCCATCCCTGGCAGTGTTCAAGGCCAGGTTGGATGAAGCCTTGGGTGCCATGGTTTAGTGTGAGGTGTCCCTGGTTATGGCAGGGGGTTTGGAACTGGATGAGCTTAAGGTCCTTTCCAACCTGAACTATTCTATGGTTCTATGACTAGGCTTAAGCAGCAGGTCAGCAGCAGAGCCAAAAGAATGAATCCCGGCTGTGTAAATCTGATCCGTTAGAGCCAAGGCAGTGATGTTTCCCCAAGGATTATTTTGTGTGCAGTACTGCCAGGGCCAAAATCGTCAAGGTTTGGGTTTGGTTTTGTTTTAATCCCATTTATTCCCCCTCTTTAATGCGTGTGTGTCTGTGAATGAGATCCCTGGCAGTGTTCAAGGCCAGGTTGGACAGGGCCTTGTGTGCCATGGTTTAGTGTGAGGTGTCCCTGCCTATAGCAGGGGGGTTAGAACTGGATGAGCTTAAGGTCCTTTCCAACCCAAACTATTCTATGATTCTGTGTTTTGGGTGTTTTCCCTTATAATGGCAGGGAGAACCCCCCCAGAAGTAAATCCACTCTTCCCAATTGAGATAGGGACAGGAAGGATAAGACCCTTCCTTCTAGGTCCCTCCCAGGACGCTCCAGTGCTGCTGTGTTAGGTGTTCCTTATCCTTTAGGCAAGGTGTGTGGTGATGTGCTATAGAGGCAGCACTACCTGGGGACGTGATGGAAGTACTGGAGAAGGTAGGACACATTTCCCTCTGGAGCTGAGGAGTTAAAGCTCACCTCAGGCCTTTTGCTTTGGCACTTTGACACTTGCCTCAGCGTCCTCAGGCTCTGGTCTCTCTTCACCTGCCCTGGGTATTGTGCCTGATGAAGACTGGGTTGATGTGGGCTTTCCTAATGAACACTGCTACAGGTCTGTGTGTCAGGGCAGGCAAATTGGCTTCTGCTCGATTTGCTTCCTAGCCACTGAGCGTGGTTTTCCTTCCAGAAATGCATTTCCTTTGGAGAAGTTACAAGTCTAAATTGCTCCCTCAGAGGGAACTGCATAGCCTGTAATGCAAAAGGGAAGCAAAGCCCTCCAGCTTTTCTGTGCTGTTGGGAGCAGGGAGGGAAAGGAGCCTTGTGGACTCCTTCCAGGCTGGAAAAAGCACACCCGCAATGTAAGAGACCTGTCAGTTAAAACAGAGAGGATGGAGAAATGATGGCTTTCAGTGAAATACTGCCTCTGCTTTCGCAAGAGCTCTTGGGCCCTGATCTTTATCTGAAGAATTTAATAAAGCTCTGGCCCCTCTTCTTTCATGTGATTCTGAACCAAGGAACAAGTTGACATCTGGCTGGACCACACACCAGGATTTCCCTGCTGCGTTGGCTTTGTAAGTGGGAGGCCCAGCACATCAAGATCTCTGCTGGACCTCAGAAGGAGCCAGTTCTTCTGGAGGCTTTAAGCTACACCAGTGATTTCTTGTTAGCAGCTCATTTCAACAGAGCTGGAGTTGGCATTGTTTCCCTTGGGCAGTTGAAAGGAAACTGATACTCAACCCCTGCCTCCTCTGAAGCCTCTCCTGCTCTCTCTAGGGATTGCCTTGTCTGTAGAGCAGTGGAACCAGCTGAAGAAGATCATTCCTAAGGTCGATGCTGCAGTAAAGAAGTTCTAACATGAAGAATCCTGGACACCTTCAGTCTCTTTCCTTCCCCTTAAGTGCACTGAGGAGTATAAAGGCAAAGATTCTCACCTGAAGCCTTCCCCTCACCTCGCTGGGGTTTCCTCCCTGAGGTCTTGGTCATGCTGAAAAGACCCTTCTGTTTCCAAGGAGTAGCTTGTAATGAGCACTGGGACCCAGCTGCACTGCTTGAAGTGAGCCTTGGGCACATCTGATCCCAAGCAGACCTGAGATCTGTGCTGGTGAGGGACAAGAGGTGTGGACGGCTTCAGCCTTGTGGGGATGCTTTACCTGGTGCTGAGTGTTGTGTAAGGTGGGTTGTACACCTCACGTTGGCTTCCTCCTTGTTTCCTCTGTGTGCCGTTCAGCCTTTGTGTGTAAAGAAAGGGATTGTTGTACTTTAGCAACTGGCTTGGCTGTAAGAGGGTGAAGGTACACACAATAAAGGTGTTTGCATTAGAAAAAGGCCAGGGTAGTACCTCACAGCCTCACACCTCACTTCCTTGTTTCAGGCACCCTTCTTTGCAGCTTGCTGTTGGGTTTCCCTTTCAGAAGGAGAAGGCTCTGTGGTGTTTGCTCTCATGCAGTGTTCCCAAGAATCTTGCGGGACAGAAGCAGCCAACAGGGCTGCTCCAGGTGATGGGAAGGGCAAGGGAGACTGCGAATCGTTCCAGGGAACTGGTGATGAGGAGGCCTATTAAATAGAGGGGAAATTAAAGGCCTAAGGAGGAAAAGGAATATTCTTTTCCCTGTGGCAGAGAAAAATGACAAGCTCTGGGGAAGAGAGGCTATTTTGTGCCTGAGCTCTAAATGGATCCCACTCTGGGCTCAGCTGCAGCCTTCCTCAGCAAGACTTTTCCAGACTCTTCAACAGCTTGCGTCTTCCATCTATTTTTGGGTTCTCTCTTGCCCTGGTTTCCATAGTATCCGAATGCTTCATGCTCTTAAATATATCTGACACTTGCAACACCTTGGTGAAGTAGGAGGCACCAAGGCCCTTGTGCTGTGGAGGTGCTGGGGCTGCACCAGCTCAGGGCTTTGTGGAAGATGTGGGGTGGAGCAGTGATTTGAAGTTAGGCTTTCCTAAAGGTGGGATTTGTCCCTGCCCTAGGGGTAGCAGGGGAAAAATCATCTGTCCCCATAGAACTGTCTCCTCAAGCCAGTTTTGGAGAGCTCGGTGCTGTGGCTGCTCAATGGAGATGGGTAGAGTTGATGGCTGAGGTGTTCTCCTCTCATTTGGTGTTCAGCTGAGTCTCTGCTTCTCCTTAAGTAGGAGGAAGAGCACGAGGACACCAGGCTGTGTCCCAAAGCCAGGTTGCTCAGCTTGAAAGCTTCCTGTGGGATACTTCTGCCTTAGTGTTCAGAGACTGAAGGTAATGGGAAGATGAAAAGCAAGAGGGGATGGCAAAGAGGAGAGGATGGAAGCTTCTAGCACAGGCAAGGTGTTTGTCCCTGAAGCTCTTCATCTGCCTGGCTTGGAACACTTTGCTCTGCAAAACCTTTTGCTCCAGTCCAGAAACAATCACGTTATAGGAATGAACTTTTACCTTCCTGAGACAGGATAATGTTGCTTGGGGTTTTTTCTCTGCCAGGGCTGTTGTAACTTGGCCTTTGGCTCTTGTGGAGCAGATAGGGATGGAAAAGCAGCTTGTTTTGAAGGATCCTTGACTGATTTTTCTCCTCCTCTCTATTTCTTCTCGGGGCTGGTGGTTGGATTTCTGTCTCCTAGGTGATGTGGAAACGCAGAGCTCCAGCTTGGCTTTTGTCCTCCCTGCCTTTAGGAGCTGGAAGGAGAGGGCAAGCACTTCAAGTGCAACAAGCTTTGCTATTCCTATGTCCCCTCTTCGAGCTCTTCTCTGCTGGGCTGGATGTTCCTCACTGTTTCTCTTGTCTTTTGGCCCTGTCTGTATCCAAACACTCACCACAAGCAGCAGAGATGTGCTTTTCACTTGGGTTTTATCACTAGCAAATCTTGCCCTGCAGAAGGGAATCCTGGGTACACAAGGTGCTCTGCCTTTAACAGCTCTTTTGGAGGAACAGCATCTCAGGTTTGGGCAGAATCTGGCCCTTCCTCCTTTGGGAATGGTGCATCTGAGCCCTGCTGTGCCCCTTGCAGCCCCCTCAATGTCAGCTGCAAAGGGGACCTGTCACGTCCCTTCTTCACCCTCTCTTGATGCTGTGACTATGCTTTATCTGCCCCTTATCCCTGTTGCTGTGGTGTGTAAGTGTCTGCCTGGCTCTGAGCTCTTTCCAGGTCCTCCAGTTCTGGTTTCCATGGACTTCCAAAGCTCCTGGATGTACTTTGCCTTCTCAACAGGCATTTTCCACCGGAGGCACTGGGTCCCTTGAGCTCTAACATAAGCCAGGAGCAGCTTGTGCTGCAGGAGCTGACAGGGAAAAGCAGGCTGGGCATGGAAAGGTGCTTGGAAATATGACTTGCTACGGCATGATTCGTCCAAGGTGAGAGCTTTGCTGCTGTTGCCATAAAGGTTTCTTGGCTTGAAGATGGTCTGAGCTGTTGAAAGCAAGAGCAGGTTGACCTGTCATGGGCTTCCTGGTGGATGCGTCCAGGCCTATGGCAAAACCCTGGCAGTGTTGGCAGGAGATGTGAACCAGTCTCACCAGTGTAAGGAGTTCTTTGAGGCTATTTCGGGGCAGGTTTAGCATGGTACCACCCTCAACCACGAGGCAGCTCTACAGCAAGAGCCTGCGAGCCCTGCAATGGCCCCGAGGGTCAGGCCAGGCGCTGAGGGCCTTTGCCAGGCCATTTCAGTGAAAATTCCAGATCCAATCCCAGGCTCCAGCCCCTGATGGGGCTCAGGAAGCATTCAAGGCCAGGCTGGACCTGCGTGTTCCAGCAGCTCCACGTGCAGGTGGGGACAACGGAGGAGGAAGGGTACAGAGCTGGAGCCTGGAGAAGGGCTGAGATCCTCTCCAGAGCACAAGAGAGGAAGGGATGCGCAGTGCTTCCCTACTGAGAAGCAGTGTGTTCCTCTGTTTCTGCAGGGGCATCCCTCACTCTGGGCATGCCTTCACCCTGGTGGCTGCTCATACATGAGCAGTGCTCTCTGCTCCTCTCATTTCTCCCTGGGATCGGGATCCCTCTGCTCCCCCAACCCCTTTTCCCTGACCTTCCATGCACATGTCAGCACTGAAACCTGCTGTAGTTCCTCCCATAGCAGGCATAGAACCAAGCCTAACACATCTGACTAGTACTGGTACATGTGGGGTGTTGGGGGGGGCCTCCATCTGCCTGTAGCATCCAGGGCAAGAGCAGAGCGAGGTGGCAGAAGCCGAGAACCCAAGCAAAGGGAAAAGAGCCCACGTTGTGCCTGCCCCACAGCAATGGCAGAGCCAAAGGAGCTCGGCCTGAGGCTGTGCAAAGAGCTCCTTCGGCTCTGCCATGGCAGTGGCTGCACACCATGCAGCAAGCACACATCCTCCCGGCTCCGGGTGGGAATCCATCCCTCCATCCCTCCATCCCTCCATCCCTCCATCCCTCCATCCCTCCATCCCTCCATCCCTCCATCCCTCCATCCCCCCATCCCTCGCTCCCTCCATCCCCCCATCCCCCCCTCCCCCG
>NDXB01001041.1:22261-33345 GCA_002631895.1 Agapornis roseicollis
CACCCCGCAGTGACCCTGCATCCCCTGCCCTGCATCCGCATCCTCCCTTGCGGGGCTCGGCGCACCCGGGCCCGTGACACCGGTGTTGAGGGTTGGGGGGGGTGAGTGTGGGGGTGATGCAGCCGCCCTCCGTGCGCTTCAGCCCCGCCGCGCTGCGCTTCCGAAGCCGCTAACAAAGGGTGTAGGTGCGGGGCTGCGGTGGCCGGTGGGGAGGGGGGGGGTGGTCCTCGATGCGGGGTCGGGATGCGGGAGGGGCCTTTCTGTGATGGGGGAGGTTTTGTGATGCTGGAAAGTTTAGGGAGGCTCGGTTGGGTGGGAGGGAAGCTGTCAGGGGCAAGGCCAGGGTGAACACAGGGGCTTGGAGCAAGCGGCTCCAGTGGAAGGGGTTCCTGCCCGTGGCAGGGGTTGGAGCTGGAGGAGCTTTAAGGTCCCTTCCAACCCAAACCATTCCCTGGTTCTGTGTTTTGGGATATCAGCACCCTTCTGCGGAGCTGCTCGAGCCCATCAGAGCAGGTGCTTGGGATCTTGTGATCCTCACGGCCCCAGCCATGACTGGGAATTCCTGGAGCCTGTTTGCTGTGAGAGCTGAGAGAGGGATCCCAGCCCTGCTCCATGGCACAATGATCCCTACTCCATGGCACAACATCCCCTGCTCCATCCCTGCTCCATGGCACAGTGATCCCTGCTCTATGGTGTGACGATCCCTGCTCCATGGCACAGCGATCCCTGCTCCGTGGCACAGCGATCCATGATCCTGTGATCCCTACTCCATGGCATAGCAATCCCTACTCCATGGCACAGTGATCCCTGCTCCATGGCACCATGATCCCTACTCCATGGCATAGCAATCCCTGCTCCATGGCACAGCGATCCCTGCTCCATGGCACAGCGATCCCTGCTCCATGGCACAGCGATCGCTGCTCCATGGCATAGCGATCCCTGCTCCGTGGCACAGCGATCCCTGCTCCGTGGCATAGCGATCCCTGCTCCGTGGCATAGCAATCCCTGCTCCGTGGCATAGCAATCCCTGCTCCATGGCACAGCGATCCCTACTCCATGGCACAGTGATCCCTACTCCATGGCATAGTAATCCCTGCTCCATGGCACAGTGATCCCTACTCCATGGCACAGTGATCCCTACTCCATGGCATAGTAATCTCTGCTCCATGGCACAGCGATCCCTACTCCATGGCACAGCGATCCCTACTCCCTGGCACAGCGATCCCTGCTCCATGGCACAGTGATCCCTGCTCCATGGCACACACAGGAGAGCCCACAGGAGCTTCCTGTCAGCCCCATCCTAGGCCTCTGTGCCCTCAGCCCATTCCCGATGGGCTCCTGTGCTGGTGCACGCTGGAGGCAGCGTGAGTTCCATCGGTGCTGGTGCCTCTGGCTGCAGGTTCAGAGGGAAGGGAGGCAGAGCTGGGGGTCCGTGGCCGCTTGAGCTGGTCCCCGATGGGGAGCAAAGGGGACAACCCCAAACTAAGTCTGTTTGCAAGCAAAAGGCCAAATCCAGCGCCAGCACCAAAGGAAAACCCTTCCTTGAAGCCTGGGCTTGGCTTTCATGTGGGAATTGTGTCTGGATGGCACTTGGGAACCAAACTGCCACGTGCTGGGGGGAAGGAGGGGGCCTGCATCCAAACCTGCCACCATCTCCATGGTTCCAAACCCATCCCGGAGGAAACGGGCTGGAGGCAAAGAGATGCTCGCACATTTCATTGCAGTTGGTACATTGGAGTGTGCGGTCCGAGGTCAGGTTCCAGGCAGGGACCTGCCACTTGGCTATGGGAATGAGAGGGGTCAGCAGTGGTGTTAGCCACCCCGGGCTGACATCGGCTGGCTGCTGAAGGCAGGATTCCTGCAGGAAAATGAAGCTCTTCCTTTGGTGGGGATGGTTTGGAGCGGGTGCAGGGCTCGCTCAGGGGTTGGTGTTGCTCTACCCTTGCCCACAAAAGCCTGTTGAGGTGGGGGGGGGGGTTTCTCCTGGTGGCTCCTGTGCGGTTCCATCTGCCTCTCCCTGCCTTGTTTTGGACCAGGTGAAAGGGATTCCTTTCACTTTGTTACGTGTAGACCCTCCATTTGCTTTTCGGGAATAGGCAATATTCCCCTCCAAAGAAGCCGTTCCTCCATGAGGATGGATTATGGGGATAGCCCCATGGTCCAGCCAAGCCTGATCCCAGCCTTCCCTTCCCATCTCTCAGTGCTGCTTGCGTTGCTGTAGGCTCTGTGCAAGGCCAGCTTTGTGAGGAGCTCCCATCAGCACCCTCAGAGCTGCCCCCAGCACCCATGGCCACCCGGAGCAGTGGAAAGGATTGGGCACATCAGGATCACTGTGTTCCCTCCTGCGCCATGATCTTCCCGGGGCAGATTCCCTTCTCTCTCCCCGTGTTCCCTGATCTGCAGTGAAATCCAATTGACAGCTCACATGCAGCTTCCATCTGCCTTTGCCTTTGCTTTCCCTGAGCAGGGAGAAGCAGTCGGGTGAGGAGGCAACGCTTGCTGGTACAGCCCAGCAGCTCCACGCAGCTTGATGTGGAGCTGAGCATCTGCCTCTGCCCCCGGGGAGGATGGAAGGGGCCTGTGGTGGGCAGGCAGGGCTGGATGGGGCTGTGTGAGCCCCAAAGCCCATCTCATAGAGATGCTGAGGGGGGAATGGATTCAGCCTGAGTCCTGCTGGAGCCACGAGCACCGTTATGAAACGGGGCTGTTGGAGCCTGACTGTTTCTGTCTCAGCAGCCTGACTGCTGGTGGTTGGTCCTGTTCCAGCCTCCCGATATTATTCATGAGGCAGTTTTTCTCTCGATGTTAATCACAGCTCCATTTGCATGTTAATGGCAGTGTTTGTCTTACAGCTGATATCTTCATGGGAGGGACGGGGAGGCGTTGGAACAGGCTCTCGGAGCGGGTCGCAGGAGGCCGAGCAGGGAGGATCCAGTGGAAATTTTTGGCCTCGTGTTCCACATTGGGCTGAAGGCAGCTCCTCCACAGGCGTCAGCGGCTCTCGCCTGGGTTTCCATGGTAGGGAAGGTGGGGAGAGGCTGGGCTGTGAGGTGCTAAAGTGAACGGCAGGGAGAGGAGCAGCATCTCCTGTGGAGGAGCATCCACACGGGGACACAGGGCTGGCTTCTCCAGAGGACCAGGAGGAAGCGCCAGCCCCTCTTGATGGGCTTTGGCTTGGCTTCTTGCAGGCTTGTAGATAAGCTCCTCGCTGCCTCCGTCCTTCCCCTGCTTCCTCAAGGCTGCTGATGTCTGGAGTAACGTTTAGGAGCTGGAGGGGCTGTAAATCCCAGAGTTAATGTGTGATTTGTAGGGAGGATCAGGTGCAGAATATATATACGCACACATATATGTATGTATGTATATGACTGCAGTCTCTTCTAAGTGGAGCTAGGCTGGGTTCTGCTTTACAGGGAGCTGGAAGCCCTCCTGGAGCCAGTGGGAGCGGGGTGATGTCACCCAGTGCTGTGTGGACATAGAGGTTCTTTTGGGATCCTTGGCAGAATGATGGTGGCACTAAGTCATGGTCACGTTTACCACCTCATCTTAACAGAATTGTATTGGAATGGCATAGGAATCAGGACAGAAATGGCACAGGAGCCAGGATGGAAATGGCAGAGGTGTCAGGATGGGAATGGCAGAGGTGTTAGGATGGGAATGGCATAGGAGTCAGGATGAGGATGGCACAGGAGTCAGGATCAGAATGGCAGGGGTGTCAGGATGGAAGTGGCACAGGAGTCAGGATGGGAATGGCACAGGAGCCAGGATGGAAATGGCAGAGGTGTCAGGATGGGAATGGCAGAGGTGTTAGGATGGGAATGGCATAGGAGTCAGGATGAGGATGGCACAGGAGTCAGGATCAGAATGGCAGAGGTGTCAGGATGGAAGTGGCACAGGAGTCAGGATGGGAATGGCACAGGAGTCAGGATGGAAATGGCAGAGGTGTCAGGATGGGAATGGCAGAGGTGTTAGGATGGGAATGGCACAGGAGTCAGGATGAGGATGGCACAGGGTTCAGGATCAGGGTGGCACAGAGACGGTGTTCTGGGCCCTGTTATCATCCCCCTTTCTGTGGGCGCCTGATGGGTGCTGCGCACCCTGTGCACCCTTTAACCCCACATCCTGTGTCTCAGCAGTTGGTGTCCCTGACTTGGTGCTAGAGGTGCCCCAAGGGCCGTGACCCTGTCCCCATGAGCTTGCTGTTAACTGAAGCAGGAATTAGGGCAGGGAGAGCAATTTGTGCCTTTGCACCTCTGTGGGCATCTCCTCATCCTTGAGTGCATCCCTGGGTAACTGAAGAGCCCATGGACAATGTGGTGAGCAGAGTCCCATCTTGGCAGGGAAATGCGTCCTAGAGCTGGGAATACTCGGCTTTCCTTGAGCCTCTGGAGGCTTCAGGCACCTGGGTGAAGGCAGGGGCCAAGGGGAGGCTGTGGCAAACCCGAGCCTTCACTGCCTGCATCCTGAGGAGCAGCTGAAGAGTTTGGCTTGCGAGAGGTAGCGATGGATGCTCAGTGACAGCTGAAGGGACGTGTCCTGCTCCGCGTGGGATGTGAAATGCCACTGCGGAAGGAGGGGGATGTGGGAGGGGGGCTCTTCTCCAGTGCTTTGCCCATCCTCATCTGAAGCAACTCAAGTGATGGAGCTCCAGGCACGTCCCTGGGGAGATCATTCCACACTCCAATAAATCTCTCTCTGCTAGGAAATGTTTCCTGATCGCCAGCCAAATTGTGCCTTTGCTCCGTTTTCTTTGATCACTTTTAGCATCAGAGCACCCAAAGATGAGCCTTTTGCCTCCTGGAGGGGCTGCAATGCCTCCCTCTTCCCATGGGCTCCAGTGCCAGGCTGAGATGCCGAGGCAAATCTGAGGCTGTGGCCTTTTCCGTGGGCTTTGCATCCCTGCTCCTTACAGGATGCGCCATGCGTTGCTGGTCCCTGGGTTTCCCTTGTCATGTGTGTGTCTATTTGTGTCTGTGCACACTGTAGGGGTGGATGTGTGGCACTGAAAGCCTCTCTCTTCCTGTAGCTTTCCATGATGCCATGAGTCTGGATCATGGAGCTTTCGTAGCAGCCTGAAATCCCAGGTGCTTTTTCTCTTTCCCTTTAATGCTTTTGGTACCTGTGATCATTCTGGTCATGGCATCTCCTCTGGTCCTCGTGGTTTGGGCTGGTTCTCCCACAGGCAATGGTGGCTGCGTTTCGCTCTCCTGTTGTTCCTCACCCGTTTCCAACCTCGTTGGTTCCCTGGGACCCTTCTCCATGGCTTTTACAGGCCTTGGATGGGGTCTCAGGTTGTTTCTTTGTCTCTAGAGTCACCTCCTTTGTCACCCCCCTGGTACCAAGGCACAAGGGACTGCCCTGGGCACTTCTCTACCTGAGCAGAAACGTGGGGCAGGAGCAGGGCAGCACCTGCAGTTATAGAACCATGGAATGGTTTGGGTTGGAAGGGACCTTAAAGCTCCTCCAGCTCCAACCCCTGCCACAAACAGGGACCCCTTCCACTGGAGCAGCTTGCTCCAAGCCCCTGTGTCCAACCTGGCCTTGAGCACTGCCAGGGATGGGGCAGCCACAGCTTCTCTGGGCCATCACCCTGGGCCAGCGCCTCAGCACCCTCCCAGGGAACAGCTTCTGCCTCAGAGCTCAGCTCAGTCTCCCCTCTTTGGGCAGGTTCAAGCCATTGCCCTTGGCCTGGCCCTACAGGCCCTTGTCCCAAGCCCCTCTCCACAGGAGCATTGTGTTGGTGTGCATCCGCACGCCCCTAACCTGACCCTTGCTGTCCCCATCACAGGCTGCGCCTTCCTCACCTACTGCGCCAGAGACTCTGCCATCAAAGCCCAGACAGCGCTGCACGAGCAGAAGACTTTGCCAGGGGTAAGTCCCAGGGGATTGTGCCCATGGCATGGGCAGGGAGTGGGGGAGCATCAGGACAGGGTGGGAGAGAAGTGCCCCAGATGGATGCTTCTGCTTGTGGGGGTTAGAACAGGGATGCGGGTGCCAAAGCCTCACAGAGCTCCTGCTCTGGGCTCCACCTTGCCAAGCCTCTTTGGTCTCTGTGCTGTGGCTCCAGTGCCGGGGCTGGGTTGGATCAGCTTCTCAGAAGGAATCAAAGCACATTTAAACAGGAGAGGTGCAGGCTGGATGTAAGGAAGAAGCTTTTGCTTGTGCCCAGAGAAGCTGTGGCTGCCCCATCCCTGGCAGTGCTCAAGGCCAGGTTGGCCACAGGGGCTTGGAGCAAGCTGCTCCAGTGGAAGGGGGTCCCTGTTTGTGGCAGGGCTTGGAGCTGGAGGAGCTTTAAGGTCCCTTCCAACCCAAACCATTCCCTGGTTCTATGCCTTGGCACATCTCGTTGTTTGGAAGAGCAATGGCTTTATATAGGTTAGACCAAGACTGCTGAGCAAGCTCCTGCATCCTCCTCACCCTGTGGCTGGTCTTGGGAGCAGAGCATGGTAGGGTTTGGAGGCACTGTGGAACGGGTCCCTCCTCCAGGGAAGTGCTTGGAATCGCTGCTCTTCCCATGGTGATGTGATGGCAGAACTTGGCCTGGGCAGTTCCTCAGGGCTGAGGGGGTTCATCCAGCTCCTTGGAGGCATTTGTGTGGAGGTGAGGAGGCGGCGGAGCTGGTACTTATAGACAGAAGCTCACAGGAGGCCCCATGTGCTCAAGGCAATGGGATAATTAATGTAAACCCGGGTCTCCGGAGAGGGGTTGGGAATTCTTACCCATAACATTCCCTCTTTAACCCACACAGGTCCGGAGAGCTCCCCTCCCCTCGCCACATGCACGCATCCTTTCCCACTCTTGTTTCCCTGTGCTCCTGGGCCTCTGTTTGCATGGAAGGGCTGGAAAATGCCCCTAACTCAATGGGATCTTTGAGGTTTCGGGTTATCCTGGGGGAGTGAAGATAATCAGGTGCTCAAATGCTGTTTGAGGTCATTTTGTGTGAGGGCAAAGGGGTTTTCAGGCTAAAGCCATGGAGCGGACGTGCGGTGGAGATGGACAAGTCTCTGTGCAGGGGATGCAGAGGGACTCAGCGTTGTCCATGTGAGGTTTGGTGGGTTCAAAGCTCGGGTTTGTGCAGGACTTGGCTGTGTTCTTCACTGTGGATGCTCTTGGTCACAGGGTGCTGCAGGGGTAGGGTTTAAAGCAGCAGTTTGTCTGTGATGTGGTGATCTAAAGGCTCTTCATGGGAAGGGAGGTGTAAGAAACTGCTTGGAAGCAGTGAGGAGCCTGTGCTACCCCAGTGCTTTCCAACCTGTTGGTTTGGAGACAGCTCATGGGCAATGGGGTGTAATAAAGCCCCAGGATGAAGCTGGAGGTGAGCTGCATTTGGAGCTGTTTCCAGGCTGGCAATGCACCGCTGCATCACATCTGGTTTCCCTTTGGGAAGTCCCTCCATGACCAAGGAGGCAGGATGCTACCAGAGAGGACCAGATCTGCGTCCTGATGCGCCTGTGCTTGGACATGAGCTGGGTGACCTGGTATAGCTTGAAGCCCTGTTTTCTTAGCCCAGTTTGCTTGTGACTGTGTAGTATCACCCATCCCTCGACCCCACTGATCCCAAGGGATTACACTGTGATCCAGGTAACTGGATTTGGGAACAAAGCCATGGAATTTCCCCTCTGTTCGCATCCCGATCGTCTTCTGCTGAACTCTGTGGCAAAGCCTCTCACCAGAAGCATTGCGAGGACCCCAGTGTAGGACAGAGCACAGGAGGTGCTGGACCACAATGCTGGGATGTCAGCACTTGGGCTGTGGTTGATTCCAGGTTCATTTGAACCTCTTCACCATCTCTTCATTGCACACAGCAATAGCAGGAAGAAAGTTGAAGGCACCAGTGTAGGGTGACACAAACCCATCTGAATGCATGCCCACGCATCAAAGGGATCCAACAGGCATGGAAGGGAGCTTGGTGATCCTGCAAAGCACCCACAGATGCCACAGGAACCTTCCTTTGGTCTCCCTGCAGTGATTGATGCCAACAGTTCATGAACCTGACCACAAGCAAATGGGTTTCTTAGTCTAGACTTGGTAAGGGCAGAGCCATGGAGATGCTCTTGGTGGGGTTTCCAATGGGTCCTTAGGCTGGGAGCAGGACTTTGAGCATCCCTTCCAGGTCTGCCACTGGGCGAGCCTGTGCCCACAGAGGGCAAGGAGGGATGGAGCTTCCCTTACACAGAGGTAAAGTCCCCAGAGGGAATTCCATTGATGCCAGCCTGGCTCCCTAATCCCTTCCCAGCATTTCCTGCCTGTGCACTGTTTCCTGGTGCTCCCCGAGGAGCTGTGCCTTTAAACCTGACTCAGTTTGGGCTGCAAAGACTCAACAGGGATGGGAGAACAGGATAGAACCCGGCATCTTTTGTGGCCTGGGGAGAGACACAGGGAGAGCCCACCCAGCAGAGGGAAAGGCTTTGGATCTGGGAAGCAGAGAGGGAATGAAGCCCTTTGGCTTCCTCCTCCAGCCAGGGCAGTGCTTCACCTTCCCCGCACTTCCCTGGCACGCTCCTCCTTGGCCGCTGGGCTATTGGAGCTCCGTGAGCCTCTGATTCCTGATTGTGCCTTCCCTTTGGTGGCTTCCAAAGGGAATCGGAGGGGTTATTAATGGCCTGCAGTGAGCACAGAGCGCGCCGCAGCCTCGCCTCGGAGCAGCTTCCCCGGCTCTTGCTTTGTGTCTCTCCTCATTTGCAGCCAGCCAGTTGCAAATGACATCAAATTGCTCCTGGAGAAGAAGGGGAAGGAGAAGAGAGGGAGGAAAGGGAAGGGGGGGGAGCTGCAAGGAGCCGTGGTGCTGGCAAGGGGCCGCTCCAGGTTTGTTTCTCTGCAGAACAAAAGGAGCTCGCTGAAAGGTGGGCAGGAGCTGGTATGGATCCTCACGGAGGATACGGGCAGTGCTGGGGGCACTGCAAGTGGCTCCGTCAGGGGGAGAACTCATGGATGCAGCGATGGTTTGGGAACGCAGGGCCATGGGGATGGAAAAGTACAGAGAGCAGCAGCGGGCGAGTGGAGAGAGGCGCTGGGAATGCACCAGGGCTTGAGATGCTGCAGCGCTCGCAATGATGGCACAGGGATTGATGCAGAGCTTGGGCAGGGATGTTCCCATGGGCAGGGACGTTCCCATGGGCAGGAAGAAAGGCTCAGCCTGAGCCATCCACCAGGATCGACATCCATGAGGATACAGGGGAATGTGGGTGACTGGGAGGGGTTGGTCAAAGCATCTCATTCCCCCTCCCCGCTCTGTTGTAGCTGCTGTGAAGCCAGCCTGGACCACTATTCCTGCTAGCTTCTTCCCATGAAGATGGGAAGGATGTTCCCATCTTCCCATGAGGATGCTGCAGCTGGCAAAGCTGGGAGACGTGCTGAGGAGTGGGCTGGAATGTTTGGGTAGGGATGAAGCTGGCTCCAGGTGTTCACATTTGAGGTGGCTTCTGTGCTTTGAGCCCTTGGGCAGGATGGAGAAGTGATTCCCGTGTCCATCCTGCAGGTTGTGGTGGGATGTGGATACAGATCCCACAGCAGTTCATGTTGGAAGAGACCTCTGGGCTCTCTGATCAAAGCAGGGCTACAGCAGATCACTGAGGACCTTCTCCAATGGAATTATAGCTATCTCCAAGGATAGTTATAATAGGAATTATAACTAGGAATTATAGGAATAGGAAAAATCGGAATTATAACAAGGAATAGTCATTCCAAGCCTTTTCCAGGCTGGAAGTGCCCCAGAGTGAAACGGTTTATCCTAAATCAGCCATAACATTGGATGTTCAGCCCAGAGCAGAGGCAGCTCCAGGGGTGCTCCTGGGGGCAGCAGGATCGGGCCTGTTTCCAATGGATTTTCCCATGGGCACGTCATTCCTGAGGAGGTTTTGCACTGCTCGGACTCTTAACGGTTGCCATAGGAACTAGCGCAGTGGGAATTGCATGTGTGCAGCCGTGGAATTGTGTTTGGACTCTGCACTTCAGGTGCTGCTGCCACAGGTTCCTTCCTCACCGCATGCCCCCATTCCTCCTGGAGCAGCACTCCTGGTTATCCTTGTCTCCCTTATAATGGGATGGGATGGGGTGAGCCCATGAGGAGCTCGGCCAGGATGGTGCTGGGTGGGAATGTTGTGTTTGTGTGCGAGGCAGCTTTCCCAGCTCAGGGATGGGTGGGTGGATGGATGGATGGACAGGTGGATTAATGGATGGATGGGTGGGTGGATGGAGGAATAGATGGATGGACAGGTGGATGGGTGGACAGATGGATGGATGGATGAATGATGGTTCTGGGTAGGACCAAGGTGCACTGAGATGTCAATGGAAAGGTGCCAGCAGAACACCTGAATGCTGAGAATGGCACCAACCCAGCATCATTCTTAACCAGGAATGGAATCCAAAGGAGCCAGGCAG
Organism: Agapornis roseicollis; assembly: GCA_002631895.1. NCBI lineage: Eukaryota > Metazoa > Chordata > Aves > Psittaciformes > Psittacidae > Agapornis > Agapornis roseicollis. The sequence continues at coordinate 32,639 of NDXB01001041.1, forward strand.
CAGTTGGGTTGATGTGCTTGGCACAGCTAGAGCTGGTCTTTGAACTGGCCACAAGAGCACCAGCCCCAACCTGCAGAGCCTGAGTGCCCAGGACCTTCTCAAAGGCCTTGATACCTTTGGTTCCTGGAGGAGCTGGAATCATGCACAGGCTGTGGGGATGCCCCATGGGGTGCTCTCCCCATGGCACAGGGTATGGGTGCCCCATGGGGTGCACTCCCAGGTACAGGCTGTGGGTGCCCCATGGTGTGCACTCCCCATGGCACAAGGTATGGGTGCCCCATAGGGTGCACTCCCAAGTACAGGCTGGGGATGCCCCATGGGGTGCCCTGCCCCACATGTGCAGTTTGGGGGGGGGGGGCAGCCCTGGCTCTGTGCCCCATAGGCGGGCTGTGGGGCAGGGAAGGGGATGGACAGATGGGGAAGGGGGGGGGGACCCCCCCAGAGATCATATCGAAATGTCTCTTTTGTGCAGAGCGCAGGGAATGCCCCCAAGAGCTGGTTGCCATGGCAACCACAAATGTCAGGTTCCATGTGGTGAATAACCGTTTCCATGGCAACCCCTCCTTTATCCGAGGTGCTGGGAGCGGGATGACAGCCCTGCTGGGGGAGGGGACCGGGACATGGCCCCAGGTACCGGCCCCCCCCCCCCCCCCCCCCCCCCCCCCCCCCCCCCCCCCCCCCCCCCCCCCCCCCCCCCCCCCCCCCGG
>NDXB01001041.1:42943-53022 GCA_002631895.1 Agapornis roseicollis
CCCCCCCCCCACGCCTGCAGGTCCTGAAGGCTGCAACCTCTTCATCTACCATCTCCCTCAGGAGTTTGGAGACAATGAGTTGATGCAGATGTTCCTGCCCTTTGGCAACATCATCTCCTCCAAGGTGTTCATGGATCGTGCCACCAACCAGAGCAAGTGTTTTGGTGAGTGCTGACGCCACCGAGGATGAGGAGGACCCTCATGGCACCAGCAATGCTGTCACTGCCCCCACCTCTGTCCTGTCCCGCAGGCTTTGTCAGCTTTGACAACCCATCCAGTGCCCAGACTGCGATCCAGGCCATGAATGGCTTCCAGATTGGCATGAAACGCTTGAAGGTCCAGTTAAAACGACCCAAGGATGCCACCCATCCCTACTGACGGCAGCGAGCACGCAGGAGGCACTTCTGCAGCACAGGTAACGCTGGGTAAAGCACCCTCGTGGTGCAGCTTCAACCCAGGGCTGGGGGCAGCGAGGTCCTGCTGCTCCCCATAGAGCTGAATGTGGCAACCCAGGAGCTGCAGGTGGGGCTGGTCGAGGCCGTCCAGGCGGGGTGGGAGCAGGATGGGTCCAGATGAGGTGTCTGTGGTCCTAGCGATGCTTTGGGCTCCTTTCTGACCGCTCCCAAAAGCACTGATCTTCCCCAAAAGGTTTTAAACCCCAGTGGTTTTGTCTCGTTGTACACGTGCCCTGAGGCTGCAGAAGATGCTTTCCGGGGTAAGAAGGGAGGATCCTGTGATTCAAAAGGATCCCAGGAAAGCAAAGGGAAGGAGAGACCCTACGAGGGCCACCAAAGGCTGCTCCAGAGCAGAGCTGCTCCCTCCTGGGCCCCTCTGCTTGGGGTCACCTCACTCCATGTTTAAGCCTGAGCTTTGCCTCAGTGTCCTCCTCATGTCCCCACTCCCTCTTTCCCTTTCTCTTCAGGTGAAGGGAAAAGTCCAGAGGAAGAATTTCTGCTTCAGGTTGCTTTACAGAGAGGCCAGTAACTTTCTCAACTCTTTTTGCCACCAGCCCCTTTCCCTCCTCTGCTCCCACCTCCCCGTCCTCCTCCCCAAACCTTTGCCATTAAAGAGAAGGCTCAAAGTCTGCCCAGCAGGAAGATTCTTGCCACGACGGACTCGCACATTTGCTGCTCCCGTGGTGCAGAGCAAAGGGACCAGAAACCCGGCAGCCCCCGGGGGGACACGAAGCTTTTCCTCTCGGGGAGGGCCTGGAGAACATGGACCAAGCGTCCCTCATCCCTCCTGCCCCATCTCCCGGCCCCTTTCCCAGAGAAATAGAAATATATATATATACAGCCTCTATTTTTGATGAAAGTGGCTCACAGGACCAAACTTTTCCATTCAGAGACTGACTCCTTGCACGAGGGATTGGAAGTTCAGGGCTTGCCTTTGCGGGGGTCTCCTCCGCCAGCGCTGCTCCTCCTTTGGGAGGCTGTTTGGATGGACACGGAGCAGGAATGTCTCTGCTCAGCTGTAGCAAGAAGCAAGGAGGAAGAGAACTACATACCTCGGGGATTAGGGCACCGCTGCTCAGCTTGAGTCGCTCATCCACCGACCTTAGCACCAGCCTGGTTAGAGGGATCTCAAGAGCTCTGACCTTTCCAAGGGCTGCTGCAGAAGAAGCTCCTGGGATTTGGTGACAAAGCCTTTCCCGATGCTCCTGGGGTAGGCTGCAAGCACAGGAACACAGGCCCTCGTCCTGCAGGAGCTGCGCTGCCTCTGCATGATGTGGTCGTGGCTCTCTTGAGCAAGGCAAGAGGAGACAGGGACAGAATCCCACCCGCTGCCTCCCTGTGCGGATGGAACCGGGACACTTCCGATTCCAGGCGCCCCAGGACAGTTTCTCCGTATGGATTTAGCCAGAGACCTCTCCTCTTGCACCTTCCCGAGCAGCCACATGGGCTGTTCCCATCCTAGTTTCTCCCTGCAGGGACAGATCCCATGTTCGCTTCCATAGAAACAGTGACATCCATGGACACTTCACAGACCAACAGCTTGGAGCTGGACTGACCACCCCTGGGGAAGGGGGTGTCCCAATGGACAAGGCCCAACCCTGGACCAACTTCAACTGCTCTCGTTCTGTTTCGACCAAACTAAGGAAAGAAAACCCAACAATCCCAACCTTGGGAATGATTAGCTTCACTATTCTAGTTTGATAAGGTACTGAGAACATTCCTCTGTGTGTGTGTGTGTGTGTGTGTGTGCGTGCGTCTGCGTTCAGGGGGTGGGCTTGGGGAGGGGGGAGAAGGGGCGATGCTTGATGCTGAAGTGTGCTATGGGGACATCAGAGACCCTGGAGTCATCCCCTTCCAGCTGCCCTTGTGTTTGTGGCACTGTTTGGACCCTCACCTCTCCCTCGAGAGCTGAGTGGGGCCGTGCGAGGCTCCTGTTCCTCTAAGTCCATGTTTACTGATTGTAAATACCATTTTTATACTTAACATCTATTCCGGACGTGATTTGTACAATGGACTCTATTTCTGCTACAAGGAATTTCCTGAGGTTTAAACTGAATCTAATTTTGAACAAAAGGAAAAAAAAAGAAAAAAAAAAAAAGGGAAAAAAAAAAAAGGAAAAAAAAAAAAAGGAAAAAAAAAAAAAGGAAAAAAAAAAAAAGGAAAAAAAAAAAAAGGAAAAAAAAAAAAAGGAAAAAAAAAAAAAGGAAAAAAAAAAAAAGGAAAAAAAAAAAAAGGAAAAAAAAAAAAAGGAAAAAAAAAAAAAGGAAAAAAAAAAAAAGGAAAAAAAAAAAAAGGAAAAAAAAAAAAAGGAAAAAAAAAAAAAGGAAAAAAAAAAAAAGAAAAAAAAAAAAAAAAACACACAAAAAAAAAAAAAAATGAAAAAAAAAAAAGGACCAACAAGTGCAAAAGTGGGGAATAAAAAGGACTTTTTTGGGCCACCCCGGGCCAAGCGGCTTTCAAAGAGCGCTTCCTCCCTCGCAGTCCCTGGGGGGAGCGGCCGATGTTGCGCTAAAGCTTCGTCAGTGTCAATTCCTTAACCCTGGTCCAGACAAGGTCTGAAATCTATTTAATAAAGGTTTGACTTGGTAACGAAGGGCCTGGATGAGCTGCTCGGAGCTGGGGCTGCCGCGGGAGACACTCAGCAAGGCCCCGCAGGGAGGAAAACGCGTTCCCGTTCCAGAGCCTTGCCTAGGGGATGGATCGTGGAATCCCAGCCTGGGTTGGTTGGAAGGGACCTTAAAGCTCCTCCAGCTCCAAGCCCTGCCCCAAACAGGGACCCCTTCCACTGGAGCAGCTTGCTCCAAGCCCCTGTGTCCAACCTGGCCTTGAGCACTGCCAGGGATGGGGCAGCCCCAGCTTTGCTGTCCACCAGCCTCACAGGGAAGAACTTCCTTAGCTCCACACTCTACTTTAGGCCTGGGCTTAAGCAGTATTAAGCTGTTCCAATCAATTCCAACACTGTTAACTCGTTCCTACACAGTGTTCAGTTTTCAAAGCTCCTTAACGTTCCTTCAGGATTAAGGAGCACCACCATAAGCATCCTCTCAGCCACTGAGGAGTCCATGGAGGAGCTGCTATCCAGCCCAGGAGGATTCAAGCAGAAACTGCTTTTTCTTAGCTGCCATGACATGTATTCCTAGGAATAACGTGTTAGGGAAGAATTCCCTCTGTGTTCTTTTTCCAATGCAGGAATCATGAACCCATCTTGGCATTTACAGCAAGGAAGAGCTGATTTAACAAGAGCAAACATCTACCCCAGGGCCTGTGCTCAGAGGCCAGGTCCCAGCCTGGAAGCACCAACATGTGACACCGACACCCATATTAAAACCAGTTTAATTAAAACTGACATGAACATTCTATTTCTAAGAAACCAGAAGCTTCACAGAACCCACAAACCCCATGAAGTGGTGGAGGAGGAGGGCCCAGGAATGCCCTGACATTCCAGGACCTGCTGTAAAACCGAGGTTAAAGCTGGAGCTGAGGGAAGACTGGAAGTGGTAAAACCAGAGGCGAGGTGAGGCTGAAGGAGGGGAGATGGTGGAGGACTGAGATGGAGTGAACTGGGGGAAACACGTGGCTGAGGTAGGATTAGAGGGAGCCCAGGAAGTGTCTTATGGAAAAAGCTAATGGTACTTTGCCAGCACCGGGGCAGGAATGGGATTAGAAGGGATGGGAGAGGAGCCTGGGCCTCCCTAAGGACTGTAGAAGCTCTGTAGAGAGGGGTCACAGGGGAAGAGCACTATGAGGCAGTACAGGAGGTGCAGCCAGTCTGGGTAGAAAACCTCCCTCACACACATGGCTCCCCCCTGGATGATGGTGAGCGCCACGTCGGGAGCAAGAGAAGCAGGAAGAGACAGCTTCCCCCTGGAAGCAAACAGCCAGAGCATCACCCCAAGCCAGGCAGCCCATAGTTGTGCCTGTGCACACTGACACCCCCCCCAGCGTTCGACATGCTCACGTTGAGGTGGACACAACCCCCACGGTGCACCCAACAGATGAACTCATCCCATTACACACCCAAATGGATGCTCACCCCACCATAAAGTGGCTGTGGTGCAGGTTTTGCTCCATCCCAGCCTCCTCCCCACATGTTACCTGCTGGCTGATTCGGTGTAGATCAGGCCCAGGATGCAGAGTGTGACTGAGACGTTCTTCTGCATGGAGAGCTCGTGGTGCAGCGAGCTGAAGAATCCATCCAGGGCGAACTTGGTGGCAGAGTAAGAAGTGGTGAAGGGAATGGGGATTTTCCCTGGGAAGGAAAAGGGAAGAATGGAAAACACCAGGAGACTGGCTGCAAGGAGGATGGTGCCATGGAGGGGGAATCTGGATCACCCTGCATCAGCGCCCCATGTCTGGTTTGGGTGAGTCTCCCTCTATTTCTAGTCACAAATAGGCACTGAGGCAATTCCAGCCGGTTGTGGGAGCGCATCCCAGCACAGGAGCCACCTCCTGGAGAAAGGGAGGAATTGTCTTTTAACTCTACCCAGTAACCAGGGCCACGCTGGGCTAAAAAGCCCCCGTGTGCTGCTCTCCTGCAGCCTTCCCTCCCCATGACATGCAAACACATGGACCATGACACCAGAGCACGTCAGGGCACAGGGCAGGGCCAAGCCTGAAGCTGTGTATGGTGATGCAGCTCTCTGGACTGCCTTATTCCTGCTTTTCCATCCCAAACAGGCAGTGCAGCTGCTCAGCAGCCTCCTGATGGCCAAAGCCAGGTTTTAGAGTAGGAAGATGACAGAAACACAGGAAGGGATGGGCCTGGCTGGGAGGGACAGGAGCCAAGGAAGCAGATCTGGGCACACGGTGGTCAAAGAGCAAAGTTCCTTCACCACACAAAGAAGGACTCCAGAAAACAAGAGCAGCCAGTGTCCTGTTGGCTGCTATCAATGCACAGCTGGAAAAGGGGTTGAGGGGGTTGAAGGACACAGAGGAACACAACGTGTTGGGAACCACCATGTCCACAAGACCAACGGTATGGCAGTTAAAGCCACCAACCTGTGAAGGAAGAAACGACCACCAGAGAGCCTTGATTCCTCTCCAGGCTGGGCTGAGCTGCTGTTGCAAGTGCCACATAACTGAAGAAATTCACCTGGAATGGGAAAAGCAGACGTGGAAGAAGCAGGAGGGTTTGGAGGGAAGGTCAGCATGAGCCAGAAGCAGCTTTCATCAATCTCTGGGCTAATGGGAGATAAGGACAGAAGGAAGGAGAGAAATGGAAGTTCTTCCCAGACATTTCTCCACACACAGGTACAACACTGGAGCAAACGAGTAATGCAGCCTTGAGACCACTTGAAACACCAGTGAAAGAAACCATTGCCACCATTCCTGCTGGGAATCCTCACCTGCATGAGCCAGCGGGTGCACTCCAAATCTCCATCCCACATCTGGAAACGGGTCGTGCCAATGTGGTTCAGCACCAGGTAATCCAGGCCCCCTGTAGACAGGGGAAGCACTCAAAGCAAGGGGCCAGCCCCAACCAGTCCTTTCTCCACACTCTGCTCCTCCAGTATGAAAAGCAGCTAAAAGACAGCTACACCCAGACTGGAACTCCCAAACCCAACACCCTCCAGTCCTGAGCATCCCTCCCAGCGAGGAACATGGGGAAACTGAAGCAGGAAGCTCCTATAGGAATGAGAACTGTCTGTATATTGGAAGGCAAAGAGATGCCCAGCTGCTTACCCAGCTTTTGGACAGCAAATTGAACCACCTTTCCAGGCTCTAAAGGGTTTGACATATCTGCAGGGATATAAAATACTTTCTTTGCTCCAAGAGTCAGGCACTTCTCCATCACCTTGAAGGAGAACACAAAGCCAAAGGTTAAACACCATGGACTGGGAGGGGGGAGAACAGGAGTAAGGGCATTCTAAGGCACTGCAGTTTCCCCACCCTAGACAGTCAGTGAGAGTCAATTCTGAACAGCTCTTTAAATCTAGCCCTATTCAGCCCACTGAGAGCTCATTTGGAATCCAGGCTTTGTTTAACCAGACAGCTATCTCTTAGCAGGATGCAGATTCACTCTGCTTTGGAAAAGGATCAAGATTCACCTGAAAAAGAGAGTCTTCTTCAGGAGAACTCTGCTGGAATAAGGGTTAGGCTTCACATTAAGTTCTTTTTCTGCCAGAAGACCTAACAAAGCTCTAGCAGTGTTCATCTTTCACAGCCCCTTTGCTGAGGATGTGAGGATGCCCAGTAATGACACACAGTTTAGCTATTGGCTGAAACACTACCAGTAACTAAGCTGGTTTTGTTCAACAGCAGCTCTGAAGACGAATCTACCCCACTGACAACTGCTCTGTTGGTGCTGGTGGGGTTTTATGGTACAAGTGCACATCTCTTTGTCTTTCCTCCCACAAGGAAGTTCTTACCTTCTGCAGCACAGCTTCCCTCCGAGCAGTCAAGACTATTTCAGCACCAAATGTGGCATAATGATAAGCCATCTGCTCTTCAACGCCAGCACTGGCTCCAGTCAGGAGGACACAGGCACCAGCCAACCTCTCTTGTATATGGGAAAGAGAGTTAAGAGAGAGAGAAGTGAGTGAAGGAAGCAACTATTGGCAGAGCTCTAAAGCTTCTAGAAGGGTGTAAGTGGCAAAGTACAGGTCATTCCCATTCCCAACAGACAGCAGGATCCCTTGGAAATGCTAGAACATTTTGTCTTCCTCTTTGTTTCAAGCTTCTCTGTTTCTGGGAAAGCTCCCAGCTCTGTAAGGCTCCAGGCAGGAATGAGGGCACCAGTCAGGGTTTCTCTCCTGTGACTTCCATTCCAGTTTGGAATGACCGCCCTGCTGAGCCTACCTGGCTTAAAGGAGGCTTTCCAGAAGACAGCAAGGAACGCAATTACGAACGCTGTGGCACAAAGCACTTTTCCAATGGGCTTCTTATCCCTCCATGTTGTGAAGAGCAAAGTGAAGCATTGAAGCGGAGCGCTCCAGCCCAAATACTGCAATCTCCTTCCTCTGAGGCTAGAAGCCAACCTGCAAGAGGCATGGGAAGACCTTTTGTGTCCTGTATAGCAGAGAGGAGCTGGGAAGAACTGAGTCCCCCAGGAGGCACCTTTGTCAGGAATGGAAGGCAGTGAGGACAGGGTTAGGGTTAGGGTTAGGGCACTAACCCTATCAGCACTTTGATAAGAAGCTGCAAAGCTGTTGTGTCCCTGTGGAAGGAAGGGAACAGCAGGACTGGAAATGGTTCACACATTGGCTGTGCCGTGCAGTGCAACTCCCTGTCCAGAGGGAGCAACCCTGGAGAGTCTGAAACCTGCTCTTGTACGAGAGGAGGGGTCCAAAGAGGGCAGGAAGCAGAAGAGCTTCCCAAATCATCTCATTTATCTTCCTGCCTTGCTCCATGAGTCTTTCCTCAGCTTCCACTTGCTCCAGGACAGCTGCTTGTGCCATTCAGTGTGTCTTAAATGAGCTGGACTGGGGGAATTAGCCTGAAAATCACAGAATCATAGCATGGGTTGGGTTGGAAAGGACCTTCAGGTCATTCAGTTCCAACCTCCTGCATGGGCAAGGCCACCACACACTAAACCATGTCACCCAAACCAGAATCATAGAACAGTTAGGGTTGGAAAATGCCTGTCCCCAGTGCAACACTGCACTTGTGGAGCCAGCACCAAGTCCTCGTTTCAACCAGGAGCTGAAAGTCTTCAGTTCACAGCGGAAGCCTTCGCTATTCCGCATTGCTGCATTCAGGTTCTCACAGGTCCATCTGATGCGAAAACGTACCCAATCTGAACAGTAAAATGTAATAAAACCCCATTAAAATGAATAAACGATCCTCTCGTGTCCTAAAGAGCATCCCCTGCATCTGCCCCCAGGCCTTTACAACACAGAGCGAATGGAGGTGACAAATCACACCCAAATGTGCTTTGAGAATGATCCATGCTGGCGTTACACAGCGGTGTTCGAGGCAGCGGGACAAGGGGAGGCATTTCCATCCCACCAAAGGCACACCCAAACCTGGAGTGGGGCCCAAACCTTCCTGCCACCAGCAGCATCCCCTTCCCAAGCAGAGCACCATAAAGCAGGCTGGCTCTCTGTGAGGGTTGCTGTCTTCACACACCTTTTGGTAGCCAGGATACAGGGAACAGAGGAGGCTTCGCACAGCTCTGGGAGGCATCTTCTGCAAATCTCACTTGTTCTGCACAGGGTTAAGGTCGTTTGGGAACAGCACAGCAGGATACGGCCAATCCTTAGTGAGGGAATGGGATTCGCAGCCTTACCCAGGGTACAGGGATGAGTTCTTTGTGGGAGTGCGGCCTGGAGAAGATAAACAGGGAACAAACAGGCACAAGTGCGAAGCTGGAAGGTTCCCATATGGAACCTGAAGCTTAAGTTAAGAGCAGAATGTGATTTGATAACACACGGTTTCGACTTCCATCACTTCTGCTCCTCCCCGTTTCATCCCCTATCAGCAGCAGGGGGGCAGCAGCGCCCCAAACCCTCTCCTCAAAGCACCACACGCGGCCTGCTCTGAACCTGTGGGGATCGCCTCAGGATGAAGCCTGCAGACCCAGCGCCGCAGCCGTACCTCGCGGTACCGGGCGCTCCTCACGGCGCAGCACCGGGGCCCACGGGCGGCAGCGGGGCTGAGGCGGCGCGCTCGCACCTCCCGACATGTCGCGACAGGGCGCGATCGCCGCTCCCGCCGCCCGCCTCAGCGCGGCCCCGCCCCGTTGCCATGGCGACACGCGGGGGAGGGCGGGGCCTCCTGTGCCACGTGACCAGCTCCCACCGCCCCGCCCCCCCGCCGCCGCCGTCATGGCCGCCAGGCTCGTCCCCGTCCTCAAGTGAGTCCCCGCTGCCCGACGAGTCTCGGGCCCTGGGTTCGCGTCTCTCCCGGGCCCCGCCGCTCCCCGCAGCCGCCGCTCGCCGCGTTCGGGGGCCTCCCGCAGGCCCGTGTCCGTGTCCGTGTCCGTGTCCGTGTCCGTGTCCAGGCGCCCGGCTCGGCCTTGTAGCGCCCTTGACCCCCGGTGGCGCCGCGGCCTCCGCCGGCAGCGGCTCCGCGTGTGTCCGGTGCGTTNGTGTCCGTGTCCGTGTCCGTGTCCGTGTCCGTGTCCGTGTCCAGGCGCCCGGCTCGGCCTTGTAGCGCCCTTGACCCCCGGTGGCGCCGCGGCCTCCGCCGGCAGCGGCTCCGCGTGTGTCCGGTGCGTTCGGCAGCGCTTGGCTGCCGAGGGAGCAGCCGCGGAGCACAGGGACCGGGGGAAGGGGGAGAACGCGAGGGGTGGATGGAGAACGGAGACATCCCCTTTCCCCGAACACTCCTGAGTGCATGGGTTTGAGCGTTGGTTCTCTCTTGCCTCTCTCAGCGGCTCTGTCTGTGTGGTTTATATATGTATGTATGTGCTATAGTAGCTTTCGGGTGCCTAAAGGGGCTGCAGGGAACCTGGAGAGGGGCTTGGGACAAGGGCCTGTAGGGCCAGGCCAAAGGCAATGGCTTGAACCTGCCCCAGGGGAGACTGAGCTGAGCTCTGAGGCAGAAGCTGTTCCCTGTTTTCAGGTGCTGAGGCACTGGCACAGGGTGCCCAGAGAAGCTGTGGCTGCCCCATCCCTGGCAGTGCTCAAGGCCAGGTTGGACACAGGGGCTTGGAGCAAGCTGCTCCAGTGGAAGGGGTCCCTG
>NDXB01001044.1:5824-20253 GCA_002631895.1 Agapornis roseicollis
AAAAAAAAAACAAAAAACCAAGAGTAAACATAAAATCCCCCATATATATGTATGTATATATATGTAAGTGCTCAACAATATAGCAACATGTTATGGCAGGGGGGTTGGAACTAGATGATCTTAAGGTCCTTTTCAAACCCTAACTACTCTATGATTCTATGATTCTATGTTCATTCGCTGTCTAATTTTTCCACCCATGTATATTTTCATTTTGGTTTTTATTCTAAGTGTTAAAGCCTCTAGTCATTGCAAACCAGACACTAATATTGATTAAATTCCAATCAAGGTCCATTGACTTGATTTTTTGAATACCCTTCTGCACATTTTCCCAGTGCTTGAATTACAGGAGGGCAAATATGTGCAATTTTGTAATGTTCATTTTCTCACAGATGCTAGTTGAAAAGAAAATAAAACATCTGTGGGGAAGAAGCAGAGAATGAGGCAGCTGGAGAAAAGAGCATATGTTATCCATATAGTTCTCTCCCTCATCTGATTTCTGATTCCCTTTTGGTATCTGTAAATCTGAGTTTAAGTTGGAAATTGAAATGAATTTTTCTGCTGCTTTTCTCTCATACTGTCACAAGAGAGAAAGAAAAGGAAAGGCTTTCCAAAGTACATGACTTTCTTCTAAAAATGATCAGCAAAATAATCACCAGGAAACATGAAAAGTTGTGATAGTTTGTCATTCTTTCCTTATTCACTCCAGTGTTTCCACTTACAGCCAAACTGTAATATACAGACATCCCTGGAGCTGATTACTCCTCTGCATAGATTTTTTCTATCTATCCAGACAATTTACATTTTCATCAATATCTAGGACATCCTGAAATACCAAGAGAATGTTTCTGTTCAAGGCTAAATCTAGGTTGGGGAAAACAAAGTTATGAATCCTCAAAAATACATTATGGGCATTTTCTCATCATATTCAAGGAACACACTTAGGGTTCTTCCAACAGATAGTTATAGGTTTTCTCTCTCCAATTCAATAGACATCACAATTTATTGATATCTGTGTCCATATCCACATTTAATAAGATTTGCTAAGATCTCTTAGGATAGTGATTGCTCCCATTTGCATATGTTATTCTTTGATGACAACTGGTAACCTTGTTGCCTTTGCCATGAGTTCTAAAAGTGCACTTGCTACACCTCTACAGATTCATTTATCAGATTTAATAAGGAAAGCAAATTTTCTGGGTGGTTTTATGCAAGATGACAATTATAATACTACTTGTTATCCTCCAAACTAACACTTTAGAAGAATTATCAAGCTATCTCAAAACAAGTCTTTAAGCAAATGCATATGGTACCTGAGATTCTAACTGGAGACCCTTTCACAATTAACTGGATAATAAAAATGAAGCTACATCTCAGTGTGATGTAGCAAGATAAAGCAGGAGACAAATCTTGGTTCTTTTCAAAGCTCAGCTTAGAGCCTCACACACAAGTTACATTGTTGATGTCAATTTGAGTTGAAAATAACCAATATTAATTCATAATACTAAAGGTGTTTAGTTTGTTGTTTGTTTTTGGTTGTTTGTTTGTTTTTTAAAATAGGTCCTTAGCCCATATGTCAGCTAAAATGACAGGCATCACTGGAATCACGCTTGAGCTCTACTTTCAGGCCTGAGTGGGAGACAGGCTATGTTCTGACTTCATCTACTCAGATAAAGAAAAACTTGGGCATCTTTTCCTTTACACGTGCTAAAGATACATATATCAATAGTGGCTGTCAGTGTAACTAGAAGCAAAGTTACAGCGATTCTGCAACCAGAATAGACTTTCATTCAACTCCTAATTCTAATACCAAAATTTTCCTGTTTTGGTTTAGTAGTGAAAAGTCCATGTTTTGGTCTGCTTCTAATTTGTCTGATTTCTCCCTTAGCATATAATAGACAATAAGGAATGTTTCCATAATATAATTCAGGATACTGTTACTAAATTAGAATGTGCTCTAAGAAGAATAAGAGGGTTAAAATACCTTGAGATAAAATGCTAGCATGGATAGCTGTGCTGTCTTTAAAAAGAGTTCTACATTTAAAATGTGTTTGTAGGTATCCTATGATGAAGCAGAAGATATCGCTACCATACCATTGGCTATAACTTGCTTTACCTTCCTTATCTATTTGGATGTGATGTGCACAGAGCATCTCTGAAGCACATTCAGTCTGATTTGGCAGTGCTCTACCTAAAGCCACTTTCTAAAAAACATTAATCACAGTGGGACATTAGTATAATAAAAGGAAAAATACTTCTTTATACAAAGTAACAACATTGGAAAATAAGGCACAGATATTGTCTGACAAGTGCTAACAGTTGTTGATCCTTATGGTAGCTCCTTCACCAAAAGATACGTAAGACCAAATATACTTAGCCAAAATTCTACAGAAAGTTCTTTCTTTTAAGTGAAGGACTAAACTTATATGCAAGTTGTGAACAAAAAGATAGCCTTATCTTTATGCATTTATCAACTTTCTATTACAACAATAGTCCTGTACTACTTTGTAAATGAATCATTTAGTGTAAAACCAGGCTGTTACTTGCCTCTCTCCTTAACTGGTGCTTTCTAGTTGTCAGCATTTATTATAGTACATCACCACTGCAACGCACTCATGACCTGGAATAATGACCCTCTAATAGGATCAGGGGACATTTAAAGTTCCTCTTTTCATATAGTTTGCAGTCTCTTATGAGCAGAACAATCAAAATTCATTGCCTAAAGGATCTTCTGTTGTTGGACATTCAGACTCATTTGCAATTATCATTGGTCTGGGCTAGCCTTAAGTGCTACAGAAACTAGGAAGCTCAAGTTGACCTTGGTCAGCATGTCACCTTGGCCTTTTGAGAAAGAAGTATTAATGACAAAACTCCACTGCTGAAAACTATATTTGCACAAAGTACCACCTTGCTGATACGAAGCGCAATCATAATTGCTACATATTCACAATTTAATAAGTAGTGTAACTGTTTTATGATAAACTCAGAAATGGCAAATATTCAGTTCACTTCTTTTCAGGCTAGCAAAACACTGGAAACCATTAGAATTAGCTTCAAAAAGCGTAGCTAAATATTTAGCGCAGTATGTAGTGAAGCTGGGTTCTCTGGGATACGCAGTAAGATATGCTTTTATAGTTCAACCCAGCAAATAAAACACATGTAATGCTGAAAAAGTCCAATGTTTAAATATAGTTTTTAAGTCTTCCATTTATTTTGATTGCTTTCCAGTATGTTTACAGATAATTTTTGTAATATTGCATCACATGTGAATATACATTTATTGGGCGTCAGTGCCAAGGTTTTGGGGAAGTAGGGCATATGCTGCAGGCGTGGCCTCTTTGAGAAGAGGTGTGCCAGGCACAACTGGTTACAGCCAGCTCCAGAGGATGCACTAGCTTAGCCCTGCAGCCAAGATGGTGGTGTCTTTGTGAAAACATATTTAAGAAAGGGTAAAAAAATGCTGCATGGCTGTTACAAGACAGAAAAGGGAGAAATAACATGAGAGAAACAGTTCTGCAGACACCAAGGCCAGAGAAGAAACCAGGGAGAAGGTGTTTTCACATACCAGAGCAGAGATCTCCCTGCAACCCATGGATCCCACAGAGAAGACTGTTGTGGAGCAGGGTTTTCTCCTGAAGCCCATGGAGGACTATATCAGGACGCTACACTGCATGCAGGAAGTGAACATGCCCTAAAGAAAAGCTCCAGACCATGGAGACCCCACACACAAGCAGTTTTTTTCAGGCAGGAGCAGTGATCTCAGGGACTCAGAGAGCAGGTTTATCCTGAAGGACCCCGTGGAAAGGACTCATACTGTAACACTGCTTGAAGAACTGCAGCCTGTGGGAAAGACTCACATGAAATAGTTTATGAAGGACTTCAGTATGTTGGGAGGAGCGGATAAACAACATAAGGAGGAAAGAACAGAAGACAGGAACCATTATGGACTGACTGCAGACCCCATTCTTCATCTCTCCTGTACCACTAGGGGGCAGAGGGAGGTAGTAGAGTAGGGAAAGAAGGACTGAAGTTAAGCCTGATGGTGAGGAAGAAGATGATTTTAGTTATCTCTTTGTTTCTTGCTATCCTGCTCTGTTTTTAATTGAGAATATATTAAATTGACTTTCCCCAAGTCAAGGTTGCTGTGCTCATAATGGCAATTTTCTAAGCTGGGGAAACCTAAGGGAAGCACTGAGACATGCCAGTAGCAGGAAGTTCACATAAGAGCAGCTGATGTGGTGTGGTGGTAATGGCAGCCACCTGTTACTCCCACAGATGGCAGCATGAGTGACTAGGTGTGCTCGAACAGAGTAGGCAAACAGAGAATGGTCTGTCAGCCAGGGCATGGTGTGTCAGAGTGTAGGAAGTCACCTATTCACAGTAGGGGCATTCCACTGGCCAGCTGAAGTCTGGCACCTGGAAAATAAACAGGTGATTGGTGACAGCCAACATGGCTACATTAAAGGCAAAACATGCCTGACCAATTTGATGGCCTTCTATGATGGGGTTCCAGCATTGGTGGGTAAGAGAAAAGTAACTGACATCATCTACCTGGAGTTAACCAAAGCATTTGATGTTTTCCTGCATGACATGTTTGTCTTAAAAATGAAGAAGCATGTCTTTGGTGAACAGACCACTCAGTGGACAAGGAATTGGCTGGATGATCGCACTCAGACTGTCCTTGGGGCAACGCTGAAAGAGAGGCAGTCAATGGTTCAATGCCCAAGTGGAGAAAAGTGACAAGTGGTATTCTTTAGAGGTCCGCATTAGGGCCAGCACTGTTTAACATGTTCATCAGCATCATGGACAGTGGGATTGCGTGTACCCTCAACAAATTTGCCAGTGACACCAACCTGCGTAGCAGGGTCAGTGAACTTGAAAGAAGTGATGCCATCCAGAAGGCCCTTGACAGGCTGGAGAGGTAGGCCCATGTGAACTTCATGAAGTTCAAAAAGGCTAAGTGCAAGGTCATGCACAGGCTGGACACAGAATAGATTAAGAGCAGTCCTGAGGAGAAGGACTTGGGGGTGTTGGTTGGCAAGAAGCCCAGAAAACCAACTGTATCCTGTTTGTAACTTGAAGCCCAGAAACCCAACTGTATCCTGTTTGTATCAAAAGGAGTGTGACTAGCAGGTTAAGGGAGGTTATTTTCCCTCTCTTCTTTGCTCTCATCAGACCCCACCTGCAGTACTGCTTTCAGCTCTGTGGCCCCCAACACAAAAGGGACAAGGACCTGCTTGAGTGAGTCCAAAGGAGAGCCACAGAGATGATCAGAGGGATGGAGCACCTCTGCTGTGAAGACAGGTTGAGACAATTGGGCTTGTTCATCCTAGCAAAGTGAAGGCTCCAGGGAGACTTTTTAGCAGCCTTCCAGTACATAAAGGGGGCCTACATGAAAGCTGGAAAGGGACTTTTTAGAATGGCATGTGGTGATAGGACAAGGGGTAATGGTTTTAAATTAGAAAATGCTAGATTTAGATTGAATACTAGGAAGACATTCTTTGCTGTGAGGGTGGTGAGGCAGTACAGAGGCTGCCCAGAGAAGCTCTGACTGCTCTAGCTCTGGAAGTGTTTAAGTCTGGTTTGTATGGGGCTTTATGCAATCTGGTCTAGTGGAAGGTGTCCCTGACAATGGCAAGGGGTTGGAACTAGATGATCTTTAAGCACCCTTCCAACCCAAACTGTTCTATGATTCTGAGATTCTATGAAAAGCAAAATGCGTAAGTGCCCAAATATTGTTTCTGATTACATCGAAAGCGAATAGGGAGATGTAACACACACTTCTTTTTTCCAAATTATTAAACAAAACAAACAAACAAACAAAAAATCTTCTTCGACAGTTTAGAGTACTCGAGACCTGTACCACTTATACTGTGCATAAATATAGTAATCTATAAAAGGACTCTTATTATAGCATGATAGAGCAATATATAAATGCCTATATACACAATTTTCACTAATTCTATGCTCTTTTCTTAGAGGCAGAGTGACCATTAATAGTTTAGCATTTTCCACAGATATAACAGGTTTATTTTCATCCAAACTGGCTTCAGAAGGCAGTTACTTAAGAAAAGTATGCCATCACAGCTGCAGAAAACATTTTTGCTAAGTAAACCCTGTTCATGCAGGCACAGATCTACTGCAAATGGGAAAGAGCAAGCACAGAAAATCACAAACCCCAGCTACTCTCCACATTATATATAACATCCAAGTGGACACTACAGCTCTGAATTAACTGAAGGTTAATGTTACAGTCCTGTTAGACTTAAAATTCAGCTGTTGTCAGAGCTGCTAGCTCCATCATGGAAATTAGCTATCATAATACTGAATATTATCACGTCCAAAAACCCTGTGCCCCACCACATATGAGAATCCCTGTGCTTGGAGATGAGCTGCAACAAGGCATCTTGAGGAACCAGAAGCAGGAACATAGTTCTTATCTCTTTCATTGCCATATACGATGTTCTAGAAAGCATTGGTTATTATTTTAAAAACAGTTGCCAAGTGGCCAAGTCAGCTGTATGCCATCACCTACTGTAGTGTAGCTTGCAGATAGTTTGCTCATAGGCAGAACTTCTTCTCTGCCCTTTATTGAAGTTTGTTTGTAACATATTGTTTGTAGTTTGAGAACACTCTAAACAAATTAAATACTAATCACAAACTTCTTTTTGCTAATTTGAAAATAATCCTTAACACAGGAAAATGCACAAAATTTTCACTATTGAAATCTTCCAAATTCTTTATGTCTTAAAAAATATATGTTGAATAAAAGATGTACTCCTACTATGCTGCTTCTTTTACATTCTGAAGGTTTTCATTCTCTGCTGTAAAAAGCCATTATAGACAAATAAAAACTTTTAAAAATCAAATGACACAGTGATTAGGAAAAGCCAACATGGATATACCAAAGACAAATCATACCAGACTAACATTACCTTCTACAACAAAATAACTTCTGTTGACATGGGGTGTTTACCTGGACTTCAAAAAACATTCAACACTGTTTTCCACAGCATTTTCCTGGACAAACTGTCAAGATACATAGGGGATGTGTAGTCTGTGAAATGGGTAGGAGATTGTTGCACAGGCTGCAGGCTTTTAATCAATGGTTTTTGCTCAGCCTGGCAGCATGTCACAAGTGGAGCATGTCACATGGATTACTATTGGGCCCCACGCCATTCTACATTTTCATAAATGATCTGGATGGTGGGACTGAAAGCACCCTCACCAAGATTGC
The DNA here is from genome assembly GCA_002631895.1 of Agapornis roseicollis. Taxonomy (NCBI): domain Eukaryota; kingdom Metazoa; phylum Chordata; class Aves; order Psittaciformes; family Psittacidae; genus Agapornis; species Agapornis roseicollis. The sequence continues at coordinate 13,059 of NDXB01001044.1, forward strand.
TGATGACACTAAAACAGGTCAAGAGTTTGACACATCAGGAGGGTAATCCACATTTCAGAGACACCTGGACAGGCTGGAAGAGTGGGCCAGCAGGAACTATATGCAATATGTAAAGTTCAACAAAGACAAATGCAAAGTCCAGTATCTCAAACAACATAAACAAAGAGCTATGATCTGTTTTCCTGGGGAGCAGCCTTGCTGAGAGGGGCTAGGGTCCTGGTGGATGACAAACTGAGCATGAGTCAACAGAGAACTACTGCAGCAACCAAGGCAAGTTGAACCCTGAGCTGCATCTACAGGGGCACTACTAGCATAAATGTAGATCTGATCACCCAACTCTTCTTAGCATTTGTCAGACCACACACAGAATAGTCTTCAGCTCTGGGGCCCACAGTTTGAAAAAAAGATATGGACAGTATCAAAGGAGGAGCAGGAAGATGAACAAAGAGCTAAAGAACCTATCATATATGGAAAGTCTGAAGGAGTTAAGTCTTTTCTCCCTGGAGAAGAGGATGCTCAGGAGGGATTCCATTATGGTATTCCAGTACGTAAAGGGCAGCTACAAAGAGGACTGTGGATCTAACCTTTTAAGAAGCCACATGTAAAAGACAATGAGTAACTGGTACAACTTGCACCAGTAGGTTTCATCTTGATATAAGAAATAGATTTTTTTACACTGAGACTAATGAGTTACTAGAATAATCTCCCCATATATGTGGTAGAGTCCCTGTCACTGAAGGTTTTCTAGATGTAATTGGACAAGGTGTTAGATAATCTCATCTAGGCTCCCTTTCCCATGACAGATGATCTTTCAATTAGGGATGTTCTACGGTTCTATGATTCCATGAAACTTAACTCAAAAAGTATAAATCTTTTCCATACTCAGAACTGCATTACAAAACCAAAAACCTTTTCCTATCTTCAATTGAAATTCTGATGGAAAAAACCCAAATGATACTGATCAAATCATGAGTTCTAGAAAACTGTGTTATGTTTCCTTAAGAATGGAAGAGGTCATTCTGAAGTTCATCACCAAGCATGTGGAAGAAGAAAAGGTCATCAGGAGTAGTCAGCATGGATTCACCAAGGGTAAATCTTGCTTGACCAATCTGATAGCCTTCTGTGGTGACATGGCAGGATGAGTTGATGAGGGGAGAGAAGTGGATGTTATCTACCTTGACTTCAGCAAGGGTTTTGAGACTCTCCCATAACATTATCGTAGGTAAATTTAGGAAATGTGGATTAGATGAATGGACAGTTAGGTGGATCAAAAACTGGCTGAATGGGCAGAATTCAGTGGGTCATGATCAGCAGAGTAGAATCCAGTATGAGACCTGCAGTCAGTGGTGTTCCCCATGGATCAGTACTGAGTCCAGTCTTATTTAACATGTTTATCAATGACCTGATTGAAGGGCTAGACTGTACCCTCAGCAAGTGTGCTGAAGATATGAAGCTGGGGGAAGCAGCCAGTACACCTGAACGCTGTGCTGCTATTCAATGGGACCTTGGTTGGCTGGAGAATTGTGTGGAGAGAAACCTAATGATGTTCAACAAAAGTGAGTGTAAGGTCTTGCACCTGGAAAGGAAGAACCCCAAGTACAAGTACAAGTTGGGGGCTGACCTACGAGAGCAGTTCAGCTGAGAAGGACCTTGTGGTACTGATGGATCACAAGTTAACTATGAGGCAGCGGTGTGTCAATTCAAAATCTGCCTGGACACATCCTTGTGTAGCATGCTCTAGTGACCCTGCCTTGGCAGGAGGGTTGGAGTAGATGATTTCCAAAGGTCCCTTTGAACCCCAACCATTATCTGATTCTATGATTCTGATATTCACAACAAGAATGTGCTTTTGAAACCACATATGTGGCTGAAATATTCCTTTTAAGGCACTGGAAGAGACAGTCCTGTCTTCCTAAGTGAACTATTCCTTTCACTGTGTTTCAGTGACCAAAACTTAAGTGGAAAAAGAAACACTAAAGTATTTGCATGCATTTTTGGAGAGAAGCAATATTCATTAGGAATTAAAAATGCATTTTCATGCCCAAATTGGCAGTAAAATCCTAGACACTGCAAAACTTATGGACCCAATTAAAATACATATGTATGCATAAAAGTTGCATGATCTCAAATATGTGTTTACCACCCCCATGTCATTCAGAGAAATCGGTATACAGATAGACACACATTATAGTGTGTCAGTGCTTTTCTATAACACACTATAATGTGTATCTATACTCTTTCAGCTCAGAAAAAGAAAGGTAGTGCTTTTCCACAAGCAAGTTATATTTTCTGCTTCCCCTCCCCAAATATCTATCAATTTTATTTACGTTCCTGATCCTCTTGCTTAACATAGCCTTCTTTCTCAAAATACCTTTTGTAGCAGGAGGAGGGCTTGCAAGGAAAACATAATGTTATAAATGGTTTGGTTTATGTGAAGATTTAAATATCTGGAAGGAGGAATAATTTTAAAAAATTGTCAATATATTGTCAAAACTTATTATTCTATTAAAGGTATTTCTTATCATTCTTAATTTAAAAACTTCAGGTTTCTGAAAAAACAGAAGGCAGGCATATTCATAGAATCATATAATAGTTAGGGTTGGAAAGAACCTTAAAATCATCTAGTTCCAACTCCCCTGGCATGGGCAGTGACACCTCAAAATAAACATTGTCACCCAAGGCTCTGTCCAGCCTGGCCTTGAACACTCCCAGGAATGGGGCATTTACTATTTTCAGGAACAACCTGTTTCAGTATCTTACCATCCTTGCAGTAAAGAACTTCTTCTTTATATGTAACCTGACTCACCCCTGTTTTAGTTTAAACCCATTGCCCCTTGTCGTATCACTAGAGTTACTGACTAAGAGCCCCACTCTGGCATCACATTTTTTAATGGTGACATTTAAAAAGATAAGAATAGAATTAATAAAATAATAATGCTTAGATGCTATCAAAATAAGTAAAATATTTATTTTCTGCTGTCTGTTTTTAACCTGGGAATAATCAATTTTGTACTTAACATGTGTTTACACTAACTAGTTACTCTGTGCTGGAGCGCAGCTTTTGAGATCTATAACCATCCAATTAGGAAGATATGCAGAATTCTTTGAAATGAACAGAGCATTTAAGGAGAAAAAGGAAAAAAATCCAAATCATGCAAAAGGCTCTTGAAAACAAACTTTTTCTATTTTTGCCTTTGCTGCTTAAAGACATAACATCATTTTTCTCTTCTTTGTTTCATTCTTTTCTTTTAGTTTTGTTTGTTTGGTTGGTTGGTTGTTTTGTTGTTGTTGTTTTTGTTATTTTTTTTTTTAAAGTGTTCATAATACCATATACAATAATGCAGAGAGATGGCAGCCAATGAGAAGACATGCTATTTCACCTAATAGGTAGATAGTCTTGGTTAAGCCAACCCCGGCATTCTCCAGGAAACATGAAATTTAAGGTTTGCCTCTCAAATTGAATTTTGCTTCTCAAATTTAAGCAGTGTTCTTTCTCATCTTACTGTGTAGGGTGGGAAAGAAATATCAGGATCCTTCAAGAATTTAGGAACATACTGAATTCAGAAAATAAGGCGTATTTTTTAGTTGTAAGTGCCCAAGAAAAATCCACAGTTCAGCATTCGCCCACCTGAAGAGAGGAAGGAACACTAATTTAAAAAACACCCAGAAGGGAGCCAATAAAGCAGTCTTGCATATTCTTCATATAATATTACCTGCTTTACTTTTGTAGTATTTCAGACTTGGCACTACATTAGGAGAGTGGCTTAAGTTAACTTGAATTGCTGCTGATGTTTTTCTGACAGCATGAGAAAGGCATCCTTCATCTTTTTGAGAGTTTGTGTTTCTGCTGAAACTGAATCAAATTACATGGGACAAGACAGAGTTTTGCTAGGAAGAAAGCATTGCCTGTAATTCATAAAGAATGCTCTGAACTGTGAAAGTAACAAGATTATGAGTTTTCTGTAGTAACAGGCAGAACTACGTAACCTGAACATAGCAGTACGTACCATCTCCACTTGCAATAAAATAATCAGGTTTTGTATTATCATACCCAATAGAGAATTTCAAACACAAAAGCTAAAACATTTCAAATTAGGATAATAAACAGAATTTATGGATGGAAAAATGCTGCTGAAAGGTTTAGTGAAGTAAAAAAAAAAACAACCCAGAAGTAACAGCATCATAGGCAGAACTGAAGTCTCCTAGCTGAAAATATGATTATTTGCTATTATCGCTAATGAAGCTTAGACAGTTGCAGAAAAAGAACTACTTCACTTTTATGTGATATTTTCAGGTTCATGTTACCTGACAGTTGACAAAACTTCTTTGTTATTTTATACTGAACTGCCATTTCCGTGTAGTTTTAATTCTTCAAGGTAAGGGTTGTATCAGTCTCTTAATAGATCTTGACAAATTTAACATCTAACAGCATTTGCTAATCTGATAAAACAATTCAGTATTTCATGATAGACAAGGTATATGTATACAAAGAAAATAAATGTGACAAAAAAATTTCTTTGAATTCTCTCTGAAACCAGTCTGCACAGTTTCTCCAGCTTTACTCAGTCAGTTACATTTACAAAATTGTGTTTGAGGATTTATAAAAATCACTGTGGGGTGATAAAAAAAGGCATGATGATATATATGTTGAAATCTTGTCTTAAAAAAAAATCCACAAAAACACTACCAATGACATAAGCCTATCATTTGCAACATCACCTTGTCTTCACTGAAGTGTACACAGCTCAAAATAAAATTGTTTGCATATGGAAAACCAGATGCAAGTCCTTTTGATTTGACTGTATTCAGGGCTTCAGTGTATCTCAGGAATATTATTCAAGGCATTCCAATATCTGTATTCAGATTCCTTTCAGTAATATTGGTATGTTAATCTTTCTAAAACCAGGAAAAGAGTCACTTAAGTTAGACACTGAACACTTCTGTGCTGGAAGTTATGCCATGTGTTTGCTACTGAAAACTTAAGGTAGCTTTGTAAAAGAAAGACCACATGTGGGTTGAACAGACAATAGGTGACTGAATAGAGAGTGATTGTTCTTTTGCCTTCATATGTGCATTAAACCAACCCTTAATTAGATGCCTTCCAGAGCTCCACAACCTTCCTTAACATATGCAGGCAGATTGAGTTGTACAAATGTACTGTCTTATGTTCCCAGAGTTTAATATTTAGATGATTTTTCTAGTGATATATTTTTTAAAGCTGTAGAAGTGATAAAATATTTCAAGTCTACTACTATTTTATCTGAGTAGCTAGGTCTTAAAGAATTATTAGCTTCAACTATGTCTTATATCTCTGCTTCAGTTGCTGCTTTTAAAAAAATCTAAATTTTTTTTATAGTGAACCTACATTTCCAAAGCAAATTTATTATTAAACCTAATTAAGAATGTTACTACTTTTCTAGTGATTTGTATTTCTTTAAATGAAATTAAATCAGCCTAGATTTATCCTGTACTGCCACTAAAGACAGCACCTGAATGCTCAGTGGTGCATCCTAATTAAGTCAATGTAACCTGTAATGCTGTTCAGAAAGAGGTAAATTAGATGCCATTGTTTCTGTTTGTTATAGATTCATGAACCTTCTGAAACGTTATTTCCCCTCTTAATGAGCTAAGGAACTTTGGCTCATCATAAATCACATACTGAATGTGCTTTATTTTGAATTCTTTTCATATTCACCAAAGATAATTTAGGGCTAGAGTTTATCCTTTTTTCTTTCATGGGAAAGTAAGAAATGCCTGGTGATTTAGTTAGAAATTATTTCTTTACTTAACACTTCAAGCAGTCACTAAGGTATCTGGATTTAGCAACAAATTACTGTGGAACAGATTTCAGAGGGGAAAAAAGAAAGGAGACAGGACAAATGACATGAGCTAGGAGACCAAGCACTTTATACAGGTAGTTTAGAAACAAAAGCAATTAGGCTACTAAATGTACCATTGTCTCCTCAAGCTCCTGAATTTGCTGTTTGCGGAAAGAACGGCACCAGTATAAAGAGATTTTGTTAGGTGTTCAGAGGTCCCAATGCACAGAGGTATTTACAAAGAACACTGCAAGGTTAGGCTGAGAAAAGTTTGGTGATACTTCTGTCTATACAAAGAAATGCCCATTCACATCTTTTAACCTCACTTTAAATTCTGGGTAATTGTTCTTTTTCCCTTTTTTATAAATACTTATTCCAGGAAGAAAAGCCAAATAAAAATCCAAGACCATGTTTAGATACCTTAATCGACTGATTTTTCACAAATTTCCCAAAGTGATTTGTGGCAGGCTTAGTTTAATTGGTAAATAAGTACTAGAAGAGACCATTAGTGCCCTGTAGCAAGATTACCACTCCTGTAGAGATGAACTGTGAACTTATGTGGTAGTTGCAAATACATAGCTCAACTTTTTTGACCATACTGACACACACGAAACACTATTATAATAATGTTTTGCTTCTTTCTCATTGATTTGTGGTATTTGGTTTCTTCACCTGGACTTGTTTTCTACGTGACAGAGAGCCCCAGGCTCCCCCTTAGCCTGCTGACGTGTGATGTGAACCTAGAGAATCACACCCCAAATCCATAACTGGAGGAACATAGCTCAGCTTGCAGTTTGATGCTATGGCGCTTTCAAGGTGACTATTAAACAGCTAAGTGTCCATACCATGAGATTCCAATGCAATAAATTAGTATTGATGTTAACAGATGGCCTCAGAAATTAGAAAGCTTTGGAGATAAAGTCACTTACTCCAGGCCCAACTAGCTCTTTGGAAGTAGAAATGAAACCCAGTAAATGTTCAACAGAGGGCTGGTTATAGTGTTCACTGACTTCTGTTCCAATAGGGCTATCTTGTGTTTTGAAGTCCCATAAATCTTGAAGAAACCCTGGGTAGTTTTCCATTTTCTCTGCTTTTCACACTTCTGGGGGACTTTTCTCATGAAGTATCCATATGTACACAGAACCTCAGGGTCAAACAGCCGCATTTACAGAGATGTCATATGGATTATGTTAGTGACTTGGAATAAATCATTTTTTTGCTGCCATTCACACTTTCAGATGCAGTTCTCTTGATCGTCTGTTTCCAGAAAATATGGCAAAATTTCATATTAGGTTGGAGTTTGTAGTACTGTCGTGGTTTAAACCCAACCAACCATGCAGCTCGTTCACTCATTCAACCCCCCTTCTTGCCCTCCC
>NDXB01001045.1:1019-12711 GCA_002631895.1 Agapornis roseicollis
CCCCCTTGGGATGTTAAAAATATTAAAAACAATGGGGAATCATTTGAACTAAGTCATCTGCTGTCCTATGTTGTGGGATCTGCAAGATGTGGCAATAACAGACAATATAAAAACACAAAGTTCTTAGAAGAAATCTACATTTGGAATTAATTTGTTAAACTGTGAATTTTGCACTTTCAAAAGCAACAGCACCATGATTTTCAACCGTGCATTGAAAATATGCTAGTAGTAGTAAGATGAAGGCAATATTTTATGTCTTCTGGAGCCATTATTATTTCCATATGGTGCAATACCTTTCACGCTATTATGATATGCTGTGATCCTGATTGCTATTGTGACTGTGCCTACTTTAATTTGTTGTATTACAGGCATCTAAATAACATCTTTAAATAGCAAAGATTGGAACCCACAAATACTGCACATACACTGCCATAGTTCAATGTAGAATAGAGAGAGGCTTACAGTATCCCAAGCAAATGGGAGCCTATCATTTAATCCCATTGTTATAAAACACCAACAACAAGCTGGAGCATAAGAAAGCAAATAATCCTTGCACTATGTGCAATGGAAAATGCTGTTAGCACTGACTGAAATGCGGCTGAAGCTGCTGAGTGCAGCAGTTACCCTCCACGGGGGTACACATTAGGAGTAGTTAAATTTCCTTATTCAAGGAAACTGCTGAAGCAATAGGGAGCCGCCGCCCAAAACACAAGCCACATGCATGGCTGGTCAGATGCTTCTCTGTGTGGGTGGAGGGATTTCTCTGGGAGCTGAACACAAACACAGGGGTTGGGCATTGCTTGAGTAGGGTCAGAAAAGAAACAAGCAGCCCTAACGCTACAGAAACGGCAGTGAAGGACCAGAAACAGCTTTAGGTAGCGCAAACAAAGGCAACTGAAGTCAATGGAATGACAGACATTCAAAACTGGTTTTTCTGCTTCTTTTAAGGAGTGAAAATAAAAATCCCAAATAGTAAAAGAAGTAGTTCCATGGGCCTTGGAACTAAGGGTTGTCAGCCAGCCCAAAACCCCTAATCCACACACAATTCTAAGCCGCTTCTCTACCAAATAATCAGCTACTCAGGAGTGACTGATTTTCATGTCTTAAAGACAGCAAGCTTTCTTTTTCTAGACTCAGGGCATTTTTAAGGGCTATCCACAGGAATTCTGCTGCCTTTTCTCAGTTACTGATAACTATTTATAATTTTTGACAGTTTATCCATTAATCTTCTGTTAAACTTTTATGAAGACATCCTCCACAGGGCATCAGTGCTTAAACATTTATGTTAGGGGGGATCAGACTTGGCTATGTGCTATGCCTTTCCCTTTTGCACTCATCCAATCCAAGTGGGTAATTTTGAGTCCAAGGCTGCACACATGGTTTCTAAATACAGAATGATATTTAGACATTATTTCAGGTCCAATCTATACATCAAGTAACATGCAAGTTAGTGGTTTTAGGTTAGGTACTGATAGAAGATTGTCATAAATTGAGGTGACTGGTCAATTGTATGGCTAATTTACGTGAAGAACTTTCACCTTGAGCTTGTCAAGTAACATCCAATTTTATACAATCTCTCTGCTGCCCAAACCTATCAACAGCTGGCAAAATAATGAATTATTTAGAAATTCTTAAATGTTAATGCCACTCGTTTCATACATTTTAGATCTGGTAATGGCTCTCAGCCTTTGGATACGACTGCGAGCAGCATTTCTGGAGAGTGATAATATTTTGCTAAGGATAAAACCCTGGACTTCTAACTGTATGTGCAGATGATACTAGCTGGTACCCTCATCATCTACATTATGTTTTAAATTATTACCCACAAATAAAAATCAATGAAAAGCAAGCATTTGCTGTTTAGACCAGATTATTTGTGATCAGCATCTGAAGGGGGCCTATAAGGATGCTGGGGAGGGACTCTTCATTAGGGATGACTGTAGTGGTAGGACAAGGGATGATGGGTTCAAACTTAAACAGGGGAAGTTTAGATTAGATATAAGGAAGAAATTCTTTCCTGTTAGGGTGGTGAGGCACTGTAATGGGTTTGCCAAGGAAGCTGGGAATGCTCCATATCTGGCAGTGTTCAAGGTCAGGCTGGACAGAGCCTTGGGTGGCACGGTTTAGTGTGAGGTGTCCCTGCCTGTGGCAGGGGAGTTGGAACTGGATTATCTTAAGGTCCTTTCCAACGCAAACCATTCTGTGATTCTACGATTCTATGATCAATGTAATAAAGATAAAACACAGTTTCTTTGCCCATGGGTTCTTTTCAGAAGGATATGTAAAATGGCATTTGCAAAATTACCTTATGTGTGCCTTTTTGTTGCTGGCACCATGAGCAGAGCTCCTGCCCACAAACATCATTAGAAAAAGACGGTTAACTCCATAGGCAGAGTTTATATACTACTTTGTTGTGGCTCTTGCACCAAAATTTGGACCACCTTATTTTTCATTTACTAATTGTATAATCTTAAGTGTAGAATTATTTTCACAAGTCTGCTTTGACTTCTGTGTTAACAAGAGAGATTTAAAAGTAGAGCATTTCATTCAACCTAATCTTACCATCCTAGTTACACAATATTGGAATAGTGCTATCGTTATTTCCATGACAATAAAATAAAGTTCTGAACTAGAACCAGGCAACCTGGTTGTGTGGGTACATGTACAAACGTAAGAAAAGAGAGAGTCCTTGCCACAGGCATCCCATAAATAACAGAAGAGAATGAAAGAGGTTGCCCATGGTACACTGCAGTCTGATTTATAGTCCTCTAAACTCTAAATCATAGAATCACCGGATGGTTTGGGTTGGAAGGGACCTTAAAGATAACCCAGTTCCAACCCCCTGCCATGGGCAGGAACACCTTCCACTAGAGCAGGTTGCTCCCAGACCCTGTGTCCAATCTGGCCTTGAACACTGCCAGGGATGGGGCAGCCACAGCTTCTCTGGGCACCCTGTGCCAGTGCCTCAGCACCCCCACAGGGAAGAACTTCTGCCTCAGAGCTCATCTCAGTCTCCCCTCTGGCAGGTTAAAGCCATTCCCCTTGCCCTGTCCTTACAGGCCCTTGTCCATAGCCTCTCTCCAGGTTTCTTAGTATCCGCTTTAGGCACTGAAGGCTGCTCTAAGGTCTCCCTGGGCTTCTCTTCTCCAGGCTNGTCCATAGCCTCTCTCCAGGTTTCTTAGTATCCGCTTTAGGCACTGAAGGCTGCTCTAAGGTCTCCCTGGGCTTCTCTTCTCCAGGCTGAACCAGCCCAGCTCTCTCAGTCTGTTCTCCACAGGAGACGTGCTCCAGCCCTTGGAGCATCTTTGTGATAAAAATCAGAGTAGATTTTGCATACAGTTGTACAAAGGTTTTCTTTTCCCTGTATAAAACATTCACTTTTTCCTTAGCAAAGCCTTGCTTCTATGTCTACAAAGCAGTTTGTCAGCCACTCAGAAGCACAGATGCAGCTGCTTGTTCACACTGCAAAATGGATCAGTGAAATGATCTTGCTCAATTAGATGGGGACATCAGGCTGTCCAGTCACCCAGCTTCAGGCAAAGCAGCTATCCTGTGTATATGGTGCTCTGTAATCACTTCTGGACACAGCTGTGAGGGAAGCAAACTGTGATGCTGCAGTGCTGGGTAGGAATTTAATAAAGAGGATTTGCTGCCAGAGGAGCTGCAATGTTAAGCTGCACCTTCAGCTTATATATATATAAAAATATATAAATGTATATATGTGTGTGTACATACATATTGCAAACACACACACACACACCCTGGAACAGAATTTCTGTGTTAGTGTACTTACACCAGTTCTCTCCAAGACTCAACCCCAACTGACAAAAGCTGCCTTCTGTCAGCGTGGCTGTGACCAGACCAGGGGTTCTCCTTAACAAAACTGTGTCAGCCACGATGTGTGAAATTTCTCTGTTAAACAAAAATACCATCTTCTTACACTAGCATAGGGTCACAGGCTAACTTCTGTTTGCAGAGTCGTGCTTTGCCAGGCATAAAGCTCTATTACTTGATGGCATCATGGAGCCATATGGGGAATGAGTTGCTGGTCAACAAGGTTCAGATTTTAGTTAAGAAACATCTATGTATTGAAAAGTTGACTGGCATCTTTGTTGGCATATCATAACACTGAACAAACACTGCATGCATACAGAGAGGCTTTTTCTCACTCTTGATATGATCTCACATTAAAAGCAGAGCCATTCAGTAGAGCAGAGCTGCTGCCATATACTGTACTTGCCCTGTGCCGCAAGCACCCCAGCTTCCTCCAGGATCCTTCCTGTATCACCCAGGTACAGGTTCTGTGGTGGTCCCTTTCTTTTGTAAAGACAGGAGTCCTCAACAGCCTCAAACATCTCAAGGTATGAAGCAGGCCTATGTATTTCATTAACATAGGTTAATAAAACAACAACAACCAAAAACACAACAGCAAAACTGAGTGATTGCTTCTGTAACACCATTATCCAGGGAACCACACAGAGCACTGCAACAGTGAGGTTACAGGGTTCAGGACTCCATGGGAGCTGAGGTGCTAAGCAATAAGCAAGACAAAAAGGAGGAGCAGCAAACCAACAGGGCTGATCAGGATACTTCACTCCTTCCTTGTGCTACAGCCAATGATGGCCTCACTTCACAGAAAAGGCTTGTTATTGAGGTTAATAAGCAGCTCTCATTTGTCTTTAAGAATCAAGAGAACTGGCCTCTGGCATAAAGTGAAAGCTTCTGGGATGCCTGTAATACCTGTGTTCTTTCAAAACTAAATATCCTGCTCCAGTCCCTAGGGCAACAGAGTTTCTCAGCACACTTGTGGCACAAAAGACAACACCAGTCTTAACTATGAGTAAAACAGGCCAGGAACCATTCTTTGGCCTTGAGACTAACTAGTATGACAGGAGTCACATCTGCAGTGCTAACCTCTCCTGTTTTCTGAAACTGGAGTAGTCACATCCACACTTTCCTACACGTCTCCTTCAGGCCACCATTCAACCACAGAGCCTCACTGGGGTTGCAGTTTCAGGAATGGTCCCAGTGGACCATTGCCTTACTGCCCCAGACTGCCTAGGCTTTGTTTTGGAGGGAATGATGATCAGCTTGTGCCACAGGCCTCACTAACAATCTGACACTATTCAGCACTGCAGGATAAGGCTTGTACTTGTGAACTGGCTCTGTTTAGTTTAATAGTATAAACACAGACTTAGAGTCTTCTGTGCGCAAAAGGGTTATATGGGTTCAAGGGCAGATTGGACAAGCACTTGGAAGATAGGTCTACTGAGAGCTGCTAAGTAGCCAAACCACAGCAGCTACAGAAAATCCCCTGAGCTAAAAACAGCCAGAGATTAGGAGAACAGTCAGGAGATGTGTCATATATGGTTGTCCTGTTCTCACTCTTTCCTGGGAATCAACTCAATAGCCAGTCTTCAAAACCAGACAGACCTTTGGTCCACACTGGTGAAGATATTCTCATGCTCTCAGGAGTCACAGAAGCCAGGAGTGCAGCACTGAGCTCAGTTGCCTGAGACTTTCTTTTTATACAGACATGTAGATAGACACATACACATTTGCTCTCTTTCTTTTGTATGACTAAGATTTCCTCCTCTTCACTGAGGACAGTATGAAGTGGCAGGACAGCCATGTTGACACTGCACCTCCAGTAGTGGTCTTGCAAGGGAATGATCAGAGCAGGGAGCTTTGTAGTCAGCTGCTGCCAGGTTTCCAAAATTTAAGCCTGAGTTTCCTACACATTAATTAGGCAGAGAGTACATGAAGGTGCCACATGCACAACTTATTTTACTTCACTTTGCAGTTCCAACACAGAAGGGAACAGCTTTCTTTCTGAAATCATTGCTGCGCCTTGCTGGATTTTGTGCTGTGGCGTGTGGCCTTCATGCCAAGCTACGTGATTTTTCAGTGGTGTTTTGTTTTAGCCTGAAAGATCCTGGTTAATCTTCTCTTCACACTGCTGGAAGCCTTTTGCCCTGAATGGAGCTGCTCTTGGTTTCTAACCTGCCCTTGGGTAGAGAGGAGGATGCTTCTTTTCAGCAAGCCTCCCAGTGGCAACCGCATCCTGTAGGTCCAGCACACATTCACTCACAGTCTGGACAAAACATTCACTTTTTATTTCTCTAACTATGGCCAGTAAACTGTTTATGAAAAGGGATAACAAAAGGGGGAGGTTTGTAAGCAAATTTGAAGACAGTTTTGTTCTTCAAGACACCACTAATCTTGACACAAGGTAAATGTCAATGAGCAATTGCACAGTCCTAGAAGTTGTATCAATACCCGCCCTTTACATGTTAGTTCTTTCCTGGGCACTGAATGAAGTGTGTGATAGTTCCTTGATAAATCACAGAAGCCGAAGGTCTGAGTCCATCATGCAGCCTGGAACCTCTACACACAGTCAGCATATTTCTAGCCTGAAATTTATCCCAGAAAGCTGTTTCCCCGTGGGGATAAGGGTAACAAAACTAATAACAAAGAACTTGTAAGAGATCAACTATACTGTGTACAGTGGGTTTTGGACATTTGTCTGAGGCTGCTAGTCAGACTTCAGAGAATGACATTAATGCAGCACCTGGAAAATGGTGTTAGTGTCATTATTTAATTTCCACCTTTGAAAAGAAGGTCAGAAGGTAAGGGCTAGAAATAAATCTCTTAATGATATCAGGGCTTAATACAAAGACATTAATACTCATGGGTGAGGCATTTGCCATTACCTAGGAATGCGCTGTGTGCAAGGGAAAGTGTAAATTATGTCAATGAAATAGCTGGATCAACTACAATATGAAAATAGAGTTCCTAAAACTCACCTGAGATGCTGAGACGCAGCCTACCTTCTGCTTTATGCACATGGGCAGCACTTTCTTCATTATTTGTTTAGCAAATGTTCCTGACCACATATAACTTTCCCTGTTGCTGACTATACTTCAGAGTTTTGCTACTAAACAAAACCAAATACATGACCTGGATGATGGGGCAGAGTGTATCCTCAGCAAGTTTGCTGATGACACAGAAGTGGGAGGAATGCCTGATACACCAGAGGGTTGTACCACCATGAGAATGGACCTTGACAGGCTGGAGAAACAGGCTGACTAAACTTTGTGCATTGAGTAAAGTCCTGGTGAGGAACAGCCTCATACACCCATATATGCTGGGGGGGCACCCAGCTGGAAAGCAGCTTGGCAGAAAAGGACCCATGGGTCCTGCTGGACACCAAACTGGACATGAACCAGTGATGTATCCTTGTGGTAAAGAAGGCTAATGGTATCCTGGGCTACCTTAGACCGACTAGTACCAGCAGGTTGAGGCACTGGTCAGGGCAGGAAATCCTTCCCTCTGCTCAGCACTGCTGAGGCCACACATGCATTGCTGTGTCCAGTTCTGGGCCCACCAGTACAAGAGAGACATGGACATGCTGAAGAGAGTCCAGTATGGGCCACAAAGATGATGAAGGGATAAGAGCATTTCTCTTACGAAGAAAGGCTAAAGGAGCTGGGACTATGCAGCCTGGAAAAGACAAGGCTCAGGGGGGAAATCTAATCAACGCGTATAGAAACATAATGCAAGAGTGCAAAGAGGATGGAGCCAGGCTCCCAGGAACCAGGCTCAGTGATGCCCAGTGACAGGAACAGAGTCAATGGGCACCAAATGAAAGAGCAGGATCCCTCAGAACATCAGGAAACACCTCTTTATTGTGAGGGTGACCAAGCAACCAAAGCACTGTCACAGGTTGCCCAGGGAGGCTGTGGTGTCTCTCTCTCCTTGGAGATACTCAAAAGCCACATGGACAGGGTCCCGGGCAACCAGCCAGTGGTCCTGTTTGAGCAGGGGGTTGGACCAGATGAACTCCAGTTTCCTTTCAACCTCAGCCATTCTGTGATTCTGTGTGACCCCTGTGAACTTCCTGGTCAACACTAGAGACAGATTGCTGAAAACAGACGTTTTCCATGTGAGCTGTTGACCTTTATATTCTCTCTCCAAAACCAAAATCCTACCTGTTTTATTTTCCATAGTTAGAAATGGTCATCAGCATTATTATTTTCTCCTTCTGAACTTCTATTCTAAGACAAACAATCAACAGTTCTTTGTTATCTTTCCTTCATGCTTCCTTAATCCCAGTGCCATCTGGGCCAAAGCATTCACCCAAAACCTCTCTTATCCTGCACATAACACTTCTGGCCTGTGTGCTAAAGGTATATGCTTTACTGCATACCATACCTGTTTTTTGTGTTAAATCTAATATATATAAATTTATTCTGTCATATTTTTAATCCATGCACAACACTTCCATTGAAACTGAAGACTGCCACCTGTAAGCAACTATTCTCATCTGTCAGAGTGAATCAATCAAAGCAGAGCGCATTAATGGGCCAGACCACTATTTAGTGACTACAGAGAATAGTAAATAACCAAACACCCTTATTAATTTTGAAGACAAGACATTTAATTCATCTTTAAGTCATATCTGAGATTCTTCATTCTCAAAATACTAAATAAAACAAAACCAAACCATACCAAGCCTCAAAATCTGCTTTACTCATTTCATAACAATAACTCAGAGGAGAAAGTGTAAACAGGTAAAGTATAATTGATACATCTTTGCTCTGACAGCCCAGGAGTTATGCAAAGAAGAGAGGTGTTCAAGGAGGTAACCAAACAATTAAAGGAGAATATGCCAAGATAATCTGTTTGCAAAGTGTATGTGTGGATTTCTATGTCCAACCTACATTCCGCCGCCTTTATGTGAAGATACTGACATTAAATTGAATTGAAATTTATTGAAAGAGAAATTTCCACCTCTCTGAGGGGTGTAATAGGGTAGGAAGGGAATGTCTAATTATTTATCAACTCTGTAGGTGGCAGAAGAAATTAAACTTACTGATTAAAATGAAAACAGCTCCATTAGTCACATTTCCAGTCCAACTGGTAGATAATACTAAGGCACTTGCTATAAGCAGTCCTTAAATAAATTGCTAGCTCTTGGTTTTCTAGTAGGTCTTTAAACATTAGCTGAAACATTCCTATAGTGATAAGAGGGAGTATATTATCAGTGTTCAGATTTTGCACCATTTTTATATGGCAGTAACTCCACTAAATCTACATATCAACTGCCATATTCAGAGAGAGTAGATTTAGAGCTGTATTTCTCAGAGAAAAAAGGGGTACTAAATACAATCCCAAGTTCCTTCAGAAATAGTTAATTTACAACAGTAAATGTGGTGCACATTTGTGTTTTTCTCTCTGAATTCTGAACTAAATGTTATTTTTTGATTACCAAATGATAATAGCAAGTAAACATTTAGGCTGTCAGTAAGTGTTCTGTTCTGGACATAGGTCCTCCCTGCAATAGTTATTTATGACTGAAAACACACCTTACATCTGCTGGAGGCATTGCACTTACTAGCAGTAATCCACCTTAGTCAATGTGAGGAAAGATGTATAACATACCAGTTATTTGAACTAACTGGGCTCACTCTGGCACAAGTGGACTAAGGAACACTTGTATGTTCCTCCTGCAGGGTTGGAGAACCAGTGAACTACACAAAAACACCACTCAAAAACTGCTGGATATAAATTGTTAGAAGTAACCTCATCTACACATACAAACAGCATCCAGCACAGCTGCCCACAGCCTTAAGTGAGACTTTCCAAAAGGGTATGAGCTGCCTGTCCGCTTCCCCATACAGTCCCTTGACTCTTTCGCAGCCATCACAACTCTCCATGCTCAGCTTCACAGTGGATATGACAAATCATTCCCATAAGAGCCAAGGCAAGTGACATCTCTCCATGATGAAATAGGACAGAAATAGAAATGTTAAAGCAACAAGCATGTTCTAAAGGGTTTTTAATTAAACCAATAAAACTGAGGTATGACATTAACACTGGTGCTGTAATTTGTTTGCCCTTTTATTGTGCTGTACTTCTAATACTCTGTTCAGTGTGCAATAATTGCTTAAAGCAAAAAAAAACCAACAACACAAACCCCTGTACAATCATTACAAGCTTTGTAGACAAGCCAGTAAGGCAACTTTTACATAATATGACACTGCACAATAACTACACCCTAAACAAAAGCATGCTTTCTGATAAGCATGTGTGAATGCGTGTGCATGCCTACAGCCCAGACTGCAGTATCTGCGATCTTGGATACTTAAATTTAAGCCCCTAAGAAAGAAGCCACAGTTTTAAAAGTGCTCACCTCCTATTACTTGACAAATATGAATTTCAGGTTTTTAAGTAATGTAGGTCATGGAATTTGGCATTCAGAGCCAGAGTTTTGAAAATACTCAGGCATGTAAGGGTGCAGATAGTCAGCTTGTGTCTTTTTTCCACTGGACTGTCCAAATGTAAAGGTTTGTGAAAAAAATCTACTTGTGGGTCCTACTCACATGCCAGATATACACTGATGTCCTGCATTTATCAATGGATGGAGCAAGATTCCTCTGGAGCAGGATGATCCCATGTCCAGGGGGATTATGAAGTCCTGAATAGCAGTGTAGCAACTGTGTTCTTATGAGGTGCAATATCAGTCCATGTTTTCATCTGAGAATTGGGGTTTCCTGTTCTACTTCTAAACTATAGCTCTGATCTTATGTGTGCCATAAGACCCAACAAAAGGGCACACTGCCTTTGCTCCTTCAAAAAATAGAAACAAATACAGGAAATACATTTGCTCATCCTTTTTGAAGGCTTTCAGTGATCAGTTCCAAGTCAAAGGTGAGAGCCACAAAGATTTAACCAATAGGAAAAACTGGCATGAGGACTTTAATGGAATTGAAATAAATTAATGTGTTTATCTAGATTTATATAGTTTCACTTGGCATCTAACCTTAATCTACACCAGTTGGAACACTTTAGCCAAACTGTATTTTCTGTTGGCAAGTATTTGCCATTTTTAGGTACAGGTCTACCAGTGAAGATAACTGGGATGAGCTGGCATAGAATTTACATCAGCGACTGGCAACTTTCTTCCTGACTCTTTTCTTTCGAACATGGAACAGGAAACCAGGAGAAGATTGGCACTTTTTCCTATGATTTATATGTGAAATTTCTAGGGCTTGGAAAAGCCACAGAAAGGTCTTGAAATTTCAAATTAAAGCAAATAGCATGTTGTAATTTATTTAACAAATTATAGTGTAAACTGCACATAAACATAAGGGGGGTTCCTTGGCTGTGATCATAGGGAACATTTAGAGTCAAACTGGGGGGACTAGAATAGGAATTTGTCTTCTCCCAAATAAACAAATGGCTTATTGTGCTGAAAATGGACAGTAGAACACATGCAACCTTTATGGTGGATAAACACTCAAAAATGGGAATGTCCATCTGTCTCTAGTTAATTTTACCTTTAATCTCTTTCAGATATCCCATGCTTTCTTAGGCAACATTCTGCAAACGTGGGCCTGGACCTTCTGCCTTTGTTGCCCAGCCTCCCACATGCTGGTGAGGCTTCAATGAATCCCTTCCCACATGATGCTAAACCTGTTGGTCAGTGGTTGGTGAGTAACAGCCATTGCATTTTCTCTACCCAGAGATATTGGATGGGAAGCCTTAAATCCCTCCCATCCTTACCTATGAAGCAGCAGGTTATACAGTCCATTTCCTGTTCATACAAATCATAGAATCATAGAACAGTTAGGGTTGGAAAGGACCTTAAGATAATCTAGTTCCAACCCCCCTGCCATAAGCAGGGACA
>NDXB01001046.1:6619-43996 GCA_002631895.1 Agapornis roseicollis
CCCCCCGTTCCCCCTCCCAAGCCACAAAGGAAAGATTGCATTCAATGTCAGTGGGCTCCCTCCTGCATGCCTTGTGGTGAGAAGCACGTGGAAAACCTGACTGTAGTGCCTCTGCCTTTCTTCCATTAGGGAAAACACCGCATTCACGTTTTATTGCAGGCACAGGCTGCCGTACACAGTAATGTGCCACCTTAGCATTCCTCAAGATAAACCTGAGCAGAAGCCTGTCTGTTGGGTTGTCCTGCCCCAATGGGTTTTCACAAGGAGGAAAGATATTAAACAACTGGTGCTGTCTCTTCGTGTATGACAGCTGTAAAACACCCTTGCAGTGCCATTAATCCTTGTTAGGGATGCCCCATTTCCAAACAAAATGTTGAGTTGCAATGGGAGCAGTGCTTTTCACAGCAGCCCTGATTACAGGATGGGAGCACCATTTTTAGGAGTATTCGGAGCAACCTGTCCTGCACCCCCATCCAAATCCTCCTTCAGCATCCCCCTCTGCTTCCCATACTGGATCTGAATCCTTTGCCATCACACTGCATCAAGCCCAGCACAAAATCCCAAGCTTTCTTGTTTCACTTGGATTGTAAAAATTCAGAACTAACAATTACATTAAACCATTATTTGCTCTGGGTTTTGGTTTTGTTTTTTTTTTTTTTTTTTTTTTTTTTTTTTTTTTTTTTTTTTTTTTTTTTTTTTTTTTTTTTTTTTTTTTTGCCTGCACTTCAGGTAGGAAATGATCTTTGTTAGAAAAGATATTCTTTCCCTCAGAAACTGTGCTCAGCTGCACAAATTCATTCACAAGAATATTCACTGCTACTGAATTTGCAGCAAAATAAGAAAGGAAAGAAAACCTGAACTCAGTGAACCATGGTCAAGTAATCCGAGGAAATCAGCATGTTTCTCTCTAGACAGTTCCGAATACCTAATGCTAAGACACAAGAATCCCACTAAATATACCTCTTCTCTTTATCTCTGAAAACGTCTAATGGTATTTTCAATTCTCATCATTTTATCATCAGTCATCCATATTTACTGGTGATTTAGAGCTCAGATCAGTTTTTTAAGCTAACAATTTAAGCATTTCCAGCCTTCCTGAAAGGCACAAAAGTGCAAATTGTTTAACCTTCAGAGACTGAATAAAAGAACCTGATATAAAACATTTCTCTGCTCTAGTTTTAAGCCAAGCTCATGATTTCTGAAAGCTTGGATTAAGCAATACATCTACGTGAAAACAAAGAGACCTGAAATGATGTAGAGCAGAACAAGCAGTGTACTTGACACACAAGACCTTATTTTATTTCCATTTATCCCTTTTTTTCAATTGCTTCTTGTCTAACAATCTCTTTTAAAAGCACTATTCCAGGTTTCACAGCTTAGCACCATCCAACCGCTCTTCGTCATTCCACCTCTGGGTCTGACTTCACATTGGATGTATTTGGGAGGACAAAGTGGATGGCAGGTCCCATGCAGATGCTTATCTTCAAGCACTGCCCTCAGGTGTGAAAGGGGTGATTCAGCAGCTCCCTGGGATGGAGGTGCCCCTTTAGGCTCTCCTTTAAGAGCCCTTCCAAGTGCTTCAGGAGGCTGCACACCACAGCCCAAATAACTAGTGAAAGCCTGATTTAATGCATATATTTGCTTTATTCCCTTACTATAACACAATAAGAAAGGGAGTGGGAGAATTCAGTCAGCAGCCAATGTAACCATCGCCCCTGAGTGCTGTCAGGGCAAGCCCTGGCCATGCTGTGAAGGGGCCCATTGCAGAGAGCAGCACAGCCTTGTTTGGTCATGCCACATGGACAGGGCTGATGCTGCCAACTGGCATACACAAGCCCAATGGAAATCCTCCACTCAGCCATGACCTAGGTGGGACAAGCACCCCAAAGAGGGGTTGGATGGTGCCTGGCCACCTCCAAAGTCACCACAGCAGCATTAGGTGATACTCCCATCCAGTGTCCTTGGCTGCAAGAAGGGTGGGTGATCAGAAGTAGTCCCCATTTGGAGAAAGAGGCAAAACACCATGAATATTTAGTCTGCTGAAACCTCCAAGTGATAAAACAGTTGACTACTTCATTTATAAAACACATATGGAGACCTTAATCAAGCCAAGAATGAGGTAATTTCTGCCAATTAAGTCTCACTCATTCTGCAGTTGGAAGCAATCAAAACAAAGGCAGAACTATCAATGGTATGTCTATGTGCTGCAGTCCCAGAAAATACCCTCTTGTTGTGCTGGGGCTACAGTAAATCACTTCTCACCATGTGCTGGAGAGGCAGGTGCCTTCAGCTCCCCTGGACAGGGGGGGAAAGGAGGGCTTAGTGTTTTACCTAATTAATGGTAATAATTTGAACATATCCTATCTAAGTCTTATTCTAAAGCAAAGGGCAGTATTGTAACTAAATGGCAAAAGGGGTAGCGTGAACTCCAAGCTCCCATTTGGAACCGGTTTATGTCTGTTCCCGCTCCAGTCCCCCAGTATTCACTGGAGCTGTCAGAAGGTTGTTTTGCCTCAGTGTAATTTATCCAGGTCAAGGAAGTTGCACTCGCTGCCTCTTGTTGAAATATCCTCATTATATGTTATTTGTCTTAGTGGTGACCAAATGGTGAGAACTGTTCTAATACAAAATAAAAGAAGCACTATATACTATAGGCTTATTGTGCTTTCTTTTATATTAGACACAGGATACCTGCCAGTCAACGTTAAAAAAGAGTGTCAATCAATGGGATTAATGTAACGAGTGATAAACTGACACTAACAGGAACTCCTGTGCAGCTTCACACATAAGCCTGAGACTGGCCACATGTTAATGATCCTCCCAACACCTTTATAACTAATACTAGGTTAATTTTCATTAAGAGGAAAGGGAGGCATGGAGAGGTTTGTTCTGTGCACATGTAGTGAGCCCATTTATCCGGAGCAGCCTTTATGCTGCTCTAATTCAAATCATTCCTCTACCACTGCAGAATCAAAGAGTGGAGCCAAGAAATCTGCAAAAGGACTTAGATACCCAAGCACGAAATTATGATCCTCAAACCCCGCTGACCTTGCAACAAGCATCTATAAACATCTGTGTTTTCTACAGTAAAGTTCTGCAGATGTCTGCAGTTCCCAGAAGTTCTCTGCTCCTCTCTGTGCACTGCAGCTCAGGGCTTATCTCACACGTAAACTCTGTCAGCATCTGCAGAGGAAGTTTCTCCACCCATCACCCCTGCAGCACCCAGCCTGGCAGGGATCCATATGTGGGAGAGGAGCACCCTGAACTCCAGCCCCAAGCCCAGATGAAGTTTAGGAGCTGTACAGGCAGAGGACCCCCTCCTTGCTGTGCACCATGTGGGTCACCATCACCAGGTAGGATATCTTATCACTGGAGGATGGTGGCACAGGAACCAAGCATCCAACGGAGCCTGTGCACCCTCCGCTAGCAGCACAAGTAACCAGGATGCAGATGAGGAGCCCTCCTCAGTGCTGTGCCCTCTGAAACACTGGGTGTCTCCACCCCAGCCCTCATCTTCCCTTTGCCTCTGGAGGCTGCAGGCATGTCTCAGCAGGTTAATCTTTTAACTTTGGGGGAAACACTGGGGGCAGGTGATGAAAGCTGTTCCTGCAAGGCAGAACCATGACCTGAGATGATGCACAATTCCTGTCCTGGTGTACAAACAAACAGCCACCAAAGGGAGCATGTCCTTCCTTCTCCCCTTGCCTAGGGTTTTTCTTCCTGCCTGGCCTCAGCATGCCTCATCCTGGGCGTTTCCTTGCTTCAGTCCAGCATTTCATCATGGCTCATGCAAGCACAGGATGCTGGTAGTTACTGCACTGCTTCATAGCTCCAGCTGCAGCAGGACTTGTGTTTCATAGTGCTTTACACCAGTAAAAATAGACACAAACCCAGGGCATACAAAGCACTAAAGACCTGGATATATATATCAGATGTGCTCCTCTAATTACACATCATGGACACAGGGAATCAGTGTGGATACAGCAAACCAAAGGGAAAGTCTGACAAAAAAGGGTGAGCACCCCAAGACAGTTCATGTCCCACTGGGAGACACCACCAAGGAACCATCTAAAGCACTGGTATCACACTTTCATAGAATCATAGAATAGTTAGGGTTGGAAAGGACCTTAAGATCATCCAGTTCCAAGCCTCTGCCATGGGCAGGGACACCTCACACTAAACCATGGCACCCAAGGCTTCATCCAACCTGGCCTTGAGCACTGCCAGGGATGGAGCACTCACAACCTCCCTGGCCAACCCATTCCAGTGCCTCACCACCCTCACAGGAAAGAATTTCTTCTTTATATCCAGTCTAAACCTCTCCTGTTTAAGTTTGAACCCATTACCCCTTGTCCTGTCACTACAGTCCCTAATGAAGAGCCCCTCCCCAAAACTTTGAACATCACACACCTCCTTCCCCTGTGAACCTTACCAAGTGTCCACGTTTGGGCTTTGTAACATGATTTAATGTCCCTACACCAGACACCCTCTTTCTCCAAAGGTGTATTTCTACCTAAGCCAGTTGCAGATAAAGCTGTCTTACTTCTAAGCTGAAGGCTCAGGAATGAAAAGACAATGTATGAACACCCTCCTTCCACTCCTGGAAGAGGAGCTGAAGAGCCACATTCACAGTTTTCTGAGGTTTGATTCAAATGTATTTCTTATTTCTAGAGTGGACAATAATTTACATGGTCAGTTTGAGTAGTTAGAGAGGGTGATTCAACACAGTCTCACAAATGGTGGATGCTCAAAATGTGACTTTTGACTTATCTTGGTTCACAACCAGTTAGCACTACATCAAAATAACATCAAACCAGTTCAGCAGGTGACTCAGGGGTTGTTTCCATTAAGAAGATCATATCTCCCTGTAAGTAGATGTGTAGTAGGATTGTACAACTGCTCTTCAGAAATTACCTGGGAATCTCATTGGAGTAGAAAAGGATTTAAAAAATAATAAAAAATCATGGTAATTCACTAACAGCAAATGGTTCTCCTGAATCACATT
Source organism: Agapornis roseicollis (assembly GCA_002631895.1). Lineage (NCBI taxonomy): Eukaryota > Metazoa > Chordata > Aves > Psittaciformes > Psittacidae > Agapornis > Agapornis roseicollis. Next base: position 11,625 of record NDXB01001046.1, read on the forward strand.
GGCCAAAATACCTGTCAGAAAGGCTGTGTAGGTCCAAGGTGGAAGCTGGTCCCCAATCAGAGTCATTCCCAGTCCAGGCAGGGACATGCCTCTGCCCAACCACATGCAACAATGAAAGGAAATAGAGAAAGATTAAGTGAAACACTAATTCCCTTTTAATTAAATGCTTTATATCAACATCTATTTCACTTACAATAAGTAATTTCCTATTTCCAGGTACCTTTTAAATCTTACTTAAGCTTCGTTTGTGAGATGCTTTTATTGATGTACTTAATAGTGGATTTACTTTGGGTTTTGTTCCATTGTAATCACAAGTTCAGATTGAAGAGACACTCTTATGTGGATGCATGAGTTTACACAGAGCAGCAGCAGAATCAATGGAGCTGTACTGCATTAGGGCACTGGTACAGGAAAGGTTTTAATCTCTCTTCCGAATTTCTCCTTTTCTGAATTAATGGTGAAATTGTCAATTTGGGGTCACAGAAAAGCTTGCTCTAAGGAGTTTCAGCTCTGCCAACACCAGTGTCACCCAGTGTCAATGGGATTACACAGAACTACTCACAATAATGGCAGCACAAAGTCAAGGGGGAAAAACATTAAAAATGGAAAGGGGATGGTGCTCTGCAGCAACCCTTGAACTCTGTGTTTGTGGGAGAACACTCTTTCCTTCTGCCTACCTGGCAAAACCTCCCACTGCCTGTTCATACTGTCCCAGAATGGATTGATAGAACTTGTGCTGCTAGGCAAAGGAAAAGAGAGTTGGAAAGTCACTCCCATTTATCTTAAATGTTTGAACCAGGTGCACCTACACACAAAAAGAAAGTACCAAAAGGTTGCTATTCATTACTGTATTACTGCAATTGTTTGTTCTGTAATTAGTGATGATAGGTAAGCAAGCTGGAAGTAAAGCAAATAAGAAGTTAGTAAATGGAGCAGCATTCCAAGTGGGCAGAAAAGCAACAAAATGAGACCTGAAAATGACACTGTAGGGGGAGGCTAATCTCTGCTCAGTTCTTATTTCATTAGCATCTGACTTTCAGATTGAGGGCTTTCTGCCTGAGCATAGCAAGGGGATGGAGCTCCAAAACCAGCTCCGGGCTCAGGTGTGCAGCAAACTCTGCCAGGGCAGTTGCAGGGCATCAATCAGCAGGTTCTCAGTTGATGGATTAAAATAACAGAGAGGTCTTACCCCAAGTCACATGGCCAACGGAAAGCAGAGTGGTTTCCACCGACTGTCATGCTCAGAGATAGTGTTGGCATTGCTGAAGCTCTTCAAACAGATTTGCTGTTTAAAGAGGGGGAAGGGTTTCCCAGGGGCAGTTTTTGCTGGGAGACTGAAGGTTTTTTCAAGCAAACAGATCAGTTTAAAAGCCCATTTCCATCACAGATTGCGTAATGTTTGAAAGAATGGAACTTCAGATAGACAGAGGGCTCTCTGACAATTTATGGGGTGAAAGAGTAACAGAAGAGGAAAATACAACTTGGATGCATTTAGGAAAGTATTATCTAGCAGGGGAAGCCATGTTTGAAGTCTGTACTCTTGCCTCCACCTGGCTGGTGGCTCCTTCTGACTTTATCTGAGGTTGAAACCTAACCATCGCATCTCTTGCCCTCCTCACAGCTGTCCAGCTTTCATAGAATCATAGAATAGTTTGGGTTGGAAAGGACCTTAAGATCATCCAGTTCCAAGCCTCTGCCATGGGCAGGGACACCTCACACTAAACCATGGCATCCAAGGCTCTGTCCAACCTGGCCTTGAACACTGCCAGGGATGGAGCATTCACAGCTTCCCTGGGCAACCCATTCCAGCATCTCACCACCCACACAGGAAAGAATTTCTTCCTTATATCCAGTCTAAACTTCCCCTGTTTAAGTTTGAACCCATTATCCCTTGTCCTGTCACTACAGTCCCTAATGAAGAGGCCCTCCCCAGCATCCCTATAGGCCCCCTTCAGATACTGCAAGGCTGCTATGAGGTCTCCACGCAGCCTTCTCTTCTCCAGGCTGAGCAGCCCCAACTTTCTCAGCCTGTCTTTTCCTTTCGCCTCCTCAACAGACTAGCATCTAGAATGGAGATGAGGGTTGGAAAAATATTCTTCCCTAAAAGAACACAAACAAAATAAAACCTGTTTTGGGGGTTTGACAACACCGTGTTGCACATGCTGCCATGCCACTGGGTAATCACATCCCTGCACCATGCCAATGCCCTCCTTTGTGTTATTGCACTCACGTTTCGCATCACTCTTAATCACACTGAGTGCTCTTTGAGGAGGAGATGCAGGTCAGTTGTCAAAACTATTTTGGCACTGGAAGATGCAGAGAGGTGCTTGGGTGGTTTGGAAACTATAGAGGAGGGACTTATCCAGGCCTTATACTCCTCTCAATTTTAGCTCCATCCCAAGCACACATAACTCATTACCTAGAATGCACTTCAATAGATGGCAGGTTTCTAACAGTTTTTTACATTTCCATATCTTATCTTCATCTCCAAGTACTTAAATAACTTCACACCTAGGCAGCTCAGGCCCTGAGGCTTCTCTAGAGCAAGGGCTGCACCCTGATATCTCATCACCCGCTGGAGCTGAACAATGGAGAAGTTCAACCCACGGAGAAACCCGTGTTGGGCAACAGTCCCACCCCATGGAGGTCACGGCAGCCACACACCTCCATTACATGCGACTACCAGAAGCAGGCATAGGGCTCTGATAGATACAGGACATAGGAAAACTCAGTGGGAATGGGAGTTTTCACAGGATCTGGCTTGCTTTCTTTATTCCTTTATTCCCAGCAAGGCACAATCCCCAGTGGGTTCTAGCACCCAGCTCGATGGTGACAGCTAAGGGGTTCAACCACTGGTTTTGTTAGGGATTGAAGAGGAGTTTCTCCTTGGTAATTACTCATAACAAAAACAACCTCTGCAGAGTCAGCTTTGCCAGTGACAGTCTTGAAGGGCTGTCAGCCCCTCCTAGGTCACTTGGCGCACAAAGCATCGTAACACATGATGTAATATGCCATTAAAAAAAAACCCATCCAAGGCCCTGGTTCTATTGTGGGGACCTTGTAATTATATAACTTCAAATGAGTGACCTAGGAATATCACACAAAGACCTGAAAAAAGACCAGCAAAGTGATAAGATCACTTATTAGTGCCAAACTTGTGATTTAATTATATATTCCTAGAGCCCTGTTCTCAAGGGAACTGCTTACACAACCACATGGTGAAACAAAAGAAGGGATTAAAACCTGTGGGAGAGAAGCTGGAGAATTTACTTCGCACATCTGACCAAGGAAGACTCTGAGATGAAAGAACCAAGAGGCTCTAAAAGAAAAGGAATAAAGAAAAAGAATTTCTTCCCTTTTCTTTAATGATACAGAGGTAACAATATACTCATTCTTGGCCTGAAATGGGAAGTCTGACACAGCACCTTTCTCATTAAGAGAGTTAATATTGGGGACAGCGTGCACCCAAAGGGCAGCGTCCCCTTGAATCACCAGCTCTCAACTGTGCTTTTAGTAGGTGAGGTCCTTCAGACTTGATCTGTCACCACACTTCACTTTATCCCAAGTTCAAGCTGGCTTGATGTAGGAGGCTGGGCTAGAACCTGCTCAGCTCATAGAGGGTGATGCGAGGGAGAATTCTTTGTGCTGCATGCTGTGATCAGACCTTTGGGCTGTTGGCAGTGTCCAAGGAGAAGAGTCCCCTCTTCAGCTGTCACCTCTGCAGCAGAACCACCTCTGCTCTATGTGCCCCTGACAAAGCCTGTAATTGAGCAGTTAGCAGTGATTAACATCTCCTTCTTGCCCACACACTGAGACTGTTTCAAAACCCTCTTGTTTTGTCCCTGTAACATTTCTCCCTTCCTCCCCTTTCCTCCCTCTGTTAGCGTATCCCAAAGTTCAGGCCATATCTTTTGCCATCTTCTTCATCAAAAACCCAGGTTATTTGGCCTTGCTCATACCTGCTTCTTCCTGACTGCTGTGCTTAACCAGCACCAGCCTGCAACACTGAAGCTCCCAGTTTGCAGAGGCGTTGGCTCAAATAGTATCTACTGCTCTCAGAAGCTGGTCTACAACTTGACTACAGGCACCCTACAGCTCCCCATGCCTGCAGCAGCTTAATGGGAACCAGCAGACAGGTTTCAGTCCCGTGAAGCTGAGGACTTATTTACCTCCAGGCTCCTGAATCACCAAGCAGAAAGACACACAACAGGTTTTCTCCCAAACTGGTAGGTCCTAAAGGTAAAGAGGCTCATTACAAGGACATTTAGCCACTGATCAATCATTCTTAAGGACCAAGGACTTATTAGCTCTTTAAGATCAGATCACATATCCTGAACACGCTGTCTGGAGGAGATATTTGCCAGCAAGGCGAGTGGAGCATCTCCCAGCATGGTCTGGTCGCTCCACCCTCCCAGGGCTAAGGCGGCCCCGCACTATGGAGATGATTCTTTGCCTGTCCAAGATAATCCTATTCAAAGCAATCATCTGTTAAACAACTGGAGAGAGGCCAGCCCACACACTGCAGATCCGAACCTGAACGTTCCCACAACCTGAGGAAGGAGCTCGGCATCAGGAAATGTTTTGAAACAAAGAAACACTGAACTGCTCTCCAAACACAGTCTCCAAGCTACTGTTTATTCAAGAGATGCAGTGATGCTTCACAAAAATGCCATTTGCATGCAAGGCAGACCCTCCTCCCCACAGAGGTCCATAGAGCTCAGCATGATGTGGTTACACAGGCACTGTGATTCCATCGCTCCTCTGTCAGGTTGGAGGCAATGTGTGCCAGCCCAGCTGGGTACCACAAGGCCAGGGAAAGTTGTCATGCTCCATCACAGCCCCAAAGGTTGCTTGTGCCCACCCTGAGTCCCCCACTCATCTGTTCTAGCTGTGACCAAAGCTTCCCAGCAAGAACCCCAGTACAGACTGACCCTGGAAATATCCCCCTCCAACACACACATCTATGAATAACCTTTTGGGTGGTTGTTTGGCTATTTAAAGGAAAAATGCTGTGTTATGACAAACAGACAGTTTTCCCCATTTATTAAATGCTCATAATTTGTTTTAATGGTTTCTCTAAACAAGTAGACTTTTTTCTCAGCTCTTTGAGCTTTTAAATGACACAACTGTTATGTTAAAAGGGAAAAGGGTGATGATTTACATTTGGAGGCAGGGGGACAGCTGCAACCCATCGGACGTGGCTCTCCACACAGCTATTTTGTTTGCACCATTTCAGCCCTTGACACTGGCTGTGGGTTCAGTGGCCAGCACACAGGAGACGGGTGCTCTTCTGTGCCCAGCTGGATGGATCCCTGCCTCCACAGTGCTGCAGCCAGACCAAGTTATGCTTCCCTCTGCATGAAACCCATGGAATATGGAAGTGTCCCCCAAAAGCTGAGTGAGCTTCTGCAGACCGTAACCAAGCTAGCATCCCTTGCTACTGCCAACATCTACTTGCAGATGTGGTGATTCAGTGTGAAAATAAGACACTCTCTATTTTGCAGCTTACAGTTGATATCAGAAAGTAGCTGGCACACTTGGCTCCCTGCATAGGCAACATGGCCAATGGAGAGCTTATGGAAACCAGTGAATTATACAAAACAGCATTAACTGTACTTGCGATGAACGTTACAGATACTGCTAGATCAGCCACAAGTGGCAAACAAGATAAGCAAGCTCCACTTGCTTTTCCTTTAGGTATAAAATTCACCTCTTCACAAGAGGACTCTCCACCATTGGTGCCAGCTGGAGAGTGTTTTTCACTTACCTAGCACCCTCCTCTTAACCTCTTCTCCTTGTGTTTCTGGACATCACTCATCTCCCTGCAACTAAAGCTACAAAAGGAGATGAAACAATTTTGGGTGGGCAAACCCCATAAATTAAGAGGTTTTTTTCATTCAGGAAACATCTTTGGATAGCAAACACCTGACTCAGGGTTTTCAAAAGCTGTAGAGCGGGTTGGGTTATCTGATCACCCACAGGTATTTGTGTGGCATCTGCCATGATTACTTCCTTCATATGTACATAAACTACAGGAAGCATGGAGCTATGCAGCCAGGGGATGGATTCCAAAAAATACACATGAAAGAAACAACGTCACACTCATTTACACTGCAGAAAATAGGTTCTTCCACATCTCTCGAGAGTTACAAGCACTGATACCAACTTGAACTTCCAGACAATAACGCAAAGGATGCGCAAGACCCACTTGAGAGCCGATCACCCTGCTCCTTGTTTTGCTTTTTTTTCTTTTGCCTCTGGTTGTTGTTTCTCAGAATGTTAAAATGTTTGTACAAACTTCCATCTTGGAAGCCCAGCAGAATAAACAAGAATATACATGAGCTGCAAGAGAAGCCAACAGACAGGAAAGAGCTTTCTCTTTTCTTTTTCAGCTTACGGGCGTAACCATTGTGGCTATTGAAAATATGCACAAAATTGCTTTAAACCACATGCAGCAGTCATTAGAAATTTCCACCTCTCCATACCAGCAGCTCAGGTACCCATTCAACATAATCACGAGGAAAAGTTATACTGAATCCGCATAAAATACTTGAAGTCAGTAATCCTGTGTTCAGAGGGATGAGCATTTTTCCCAGCCAAAGGCCAGCCTCAAAGTCTATCAGGGATTGGAACAAATGGGTGAGTCATCCCCAGGATCTCATCTGAACTCATCATCTCCCTTGGAGTGCCGCAGAGAAGGTGTTCGCTCAGAGAAGGGCACCAGGATGCTGAAAGGTAGATCCCATATGGAAGTGAAGGTTTGGAGCTGACTGGGGCTGACCATAGCCTCGAGAGAGTAAGGACTGGCTGAACAACAAGAATTCAGTTTTGAGGAAAAAAATAAATCCCAAGCTTAAGTAATGGGTCCTGTTCCAAATTGAGGAAGAACTAAAATCTTTCCCTGAATAACCTTGAGGAAAGAATGATGCACTGGGGAAAACTCTGCTTCATACAGAGTATGGCCAGCCCAGAGCTGTGATACCAGGTGATGCTTGTGTTTGCTACTCAGGCCACACAGAGCAAGTGTATGAACCAGGAGGTTTGGCAGAGAAGTGTCACCACTGTCAGGCTGTTTAGCTTTCTGGGATTTGTATACTTTGGAAAAGATGTTATTCTGGTCCCAAGAGATCATTCCCAGAGCAATCTGCATAAAAAAATCATACATTTCTTTAAATAAAAAATAGAAAAACTCAAACAACAGCTTCCTGGTTCAGCTCATTGCTGAGTTCCATGTTTTAAAACAACCTCATAAAAACCCATTCCCAACCAGCTGTAGAGGTTTTACAGACCAGACACAGAAATGCAGCCTTTGCAAGCTGCTTCTGAAGGTGGACTTCCAGTCACTCTGGGGATCTGCTGAGCCTCCACAGTCCTTTTCTGCTCACCATCATGCCTGAATGCATCTTCAGGAGCAATTCTCAATCCACAGTCCAAATAGGTCTTGCTGTATCCACAGAACTATAGGAGCATCCTATTTGTGGTGTTCAGGGTCTTGGTTTGGTGGTGGATTTGGCAGCATTAGGTTTATGGCTGGATTCAATGACCTTAAAGCTCTTTTACAAATTAAATGATTCTATGATTTCTAGCATATAACTCAGGAGTACCAACTATGCAGAGGACTATATGCCTTACGCTTCTTTAGCCTTCCTACCAACACAATATGGAGAGAGCATTCAAGTGACTGAGAGACACAACAAAACCCAACAATTACCTCCATTGCCAGCATCTATTTGAACAGCACAAATGCCATTATCCCGATCCAAAACACTGTGGGTAATCTTGGCCCTACTGGAGTCAATGGAAATGTTACCCTTGTTTTCAACAGGGCCAGGCTTTTACTTACTTTACACAATCCAGTTGCTTCATACCCAATCTTCCACCCCCTCACAGTATCCAGATGGTCCTGGATGTCACTGCTAAAGAAAATTCACCTCTTTCCCCAGCAGACAGCACATTTACAACAGGCAGCCTGCAATACAAAGTAAGAAATCAAGTCATTGCTGCTCTGAGTGCACCATTCTTCAACCAGATTAAACCCAGTTTATGGTAGTCCTTTTTGGAGAAAATATATCTTAGAGCAACTTTGAATAGCTTATAAATGAACCAAAGCAAAGATGCTCAGTGGTCCTCAGAGGAGAAAGAGTCCTTTATAATACTACAGGCACCTATCAGCAGTTAACTGGAACCAAAGCTAATCCCTGGATTTCTAGCCTCACATGGCTATTAGGGTAGACATTAAAGTTTAATAGAGTAGGCTGTATGTGTTACAGCCAGAGTGACAGGCCAAGGATTAGCATTTTAAATTATGAGTTGTGATTGCATCCAGTTTTGAATTTCCTGTAAATTATGTGATAGCAAAGAGATAACAGCACTGCAATGGGAAAGCCAAAATCAGTGTGTGGACAAGAAAATAGCATTTTAGCCGGCAGCCAAAGTAGGGACATATAGATTACCAGTGTCCTGGAGGTTAAATCAAGTGTACTTTGCAGTAAAATGGTTTATAAAGGCATATTCACAGAATATCTGCTTTTTGCAGAAACAAGAGATACTATTTCAAGACAACCAGCTTGAGATACGGGATACTATCAGTCCTAGCGCTGTCGCTGTCTCACACAGGCTTAGGGGCATGTCATTTTAGGATGCAGGTTCCCAAGGGGCTGTCAGGAAATTTGTGTCCTGGTCACACATGTTTTAACTAATTCAAATTAAGTTTTCATGAGTCTAATTCCCCAAGATTGGCTGAAAACCTGAAACTTCAGTGAGGCATCTATGAAAACAAGAGAAATATTTCCATGTTGCCTATATGCAATGTATGGGTTATGCTATGACCAATACCTGGACTCATCATCCTTCAATTGAGAGCATTTCCCTTCTAAAGCAAATAAAAGTGCTTAATAATGAACTAGTAATTGCATAAACAAATAATGATTAATCAATATGTCGGATCTCAGAAGCAGGGATTGCTCCTTCATCTGCATTTAGACAATGCCTGGCAGAATGGGATTCCAGTCCTAATTGTGGCCTTGGGGCACAATAGCCAGGGCAGTAAAACCAGCCATGTTTTCTTGCAGTGATCATCCCATTCATAGCCCCACGTTTCTTTCCAATGTTTAATGAAGAAATCATCATCATAATAATACAAGGATCTAAATTTATCTCCTGTTAAGAAAATCTTACATGGCTTTTGGCTGGTTCATGCCTCCTCTTTGAGCAGCCTTGCAGAGAAACTCTCTATTCTGGCACAGGCATACAGAAAACATACAGAAGTGGAAGATTCAGGTCAAAAGCCCAAATGAATCTGTGCAGTGGAGCTTTCAGTTAGTACCTGCTGAATGGGATGCAAATGATTCAGCCTTTTTACCTGGTTTCACTCAGCTGTTGAACTGGATTTCCAAATAGCTTTGGGCTTTGTGGTGGTAAAACCTCTCTGGTGCTTGTCAGTTAATGCTCTCCTAATCCTGCAGCAGGTAGGCTCAGTAAGAGGCAGGGACAAAGGCTTCTTCTAGCAGCAACCAATTTCATCCCCATTCCTTTTCCCCAAGCACAGGCCTAGGTTTTCAAAGCGGTAAAAGTCAGGACTAAAACCCTACACAAGCAGAAGTCATTGTTCATGCAGAATTATGAAGGCACCTTTTAGAGCCAGTGTGAAGAGAACATTCCTCAGCATTTACAGATGCCAGAGCCTAAAACCCAAGAATCATTAATTTGCTTCCAAACAAGTGGAGGTCCACTGGCTGCTGCAACTAACACCTCCAGCTCTTTTAGGTCAAGCACATCTACGTTCATTCTGCACTCTGAAAACCACTCTGTTTGCAAAGCTGACTCAGTATTTCTTAGGATAACCTTGGTGAGAAAGCCAAATTTAGCATTTTTGGACCAATTTGTCTGCCCTGTGATCAAAGATGTTTAGATGTTATTATGACTTTGGAACTTTATTATCTTTGGGACAAGAAGATAAATGCTGCAGATGCCAAGCTGCTGGATGATTTAATGGTTAAATTCATTCTTTTTCATTTCCACCCATTCCACAAGCTTTCTGGATTACCTCCAAGCTGAGTTCATTCCAAAGTGTTTCCTCGTTTTAGTTCTGTCCTGCAGAGGACTGCACATCCCAACACTGTAACAGAGAATTTGGCAAATATCACTCTCCTTGTTTAACATACTTCCAGAAACTGTAGGCTAGTTCTGACTACACACAGTCTGTTTATGTGAACATATTTTATAGAGGAACTTGAAAACATTTGTGTATTTTCCCTTTGTCAGTCCCATATTTTCCAGTGCCTTTCTAAATATATTTCTTGGGCCTGAAACCAGAAAAATATTAATATAAATGATCCGTTTTTCTCTCTTTTCCCCAGGGAAAAAGCGCTGTGTTGGCCTCATATGCACTCATCAAAATCAGTGATTGTGAGAGTTACCTATTACTTGACAAATCACTTGGCTGGAAAGCAGTCCTGAGCCTTGTCCCCTTACAAGTGTACCAGAATGGAGAAGCTTCTCTTACCCCATCAGCAATCAGCAGGTTCAAGATGATACCACACAGTATTTTGTAAGAGAGGGAAAAAATCACACTATATAAAGTTATTTTTGCTTTGGAAATTTTATTGGCCTGTAAAATATTTTTACATTTATTACACTTTTAATGAGAACTCCTAGAATCAAGGCTGGTGTAAATAATGAAAACAACACTAGTAAATGTCCCCATAAACCTCGCACCAAGCCTTTGATGCTAATTTGCAGGCCTGGCGTTCCTTCCCTGATCCCCACTGCCTTCTGCAGTAGGGGCAGTGGTCCAGCTCAAAATGCACCATATCTAACAGGAAAAGCATCCTGCAGGTTTGCTGCTCCCTGCCCCAGCACTGCAGTGGGTCTGGGGGAGAAGAACAGCTCAGTCTCAACGGGGACAAGCACTGCTACCTCAGCACCACTCGGCTGCATCAGCCACAGCATTGCTCCATCCCAAATAGCTCCAGAGACATGGACCACTGGTCCCTGTGGTAGTGGATGTAGGGCTCTTGGCATTCCAGGAACTTGCATGTAGCTTACTAAGTCATTTAATCAAGATGCTTAGAAAGGTCATAAAGTCTGGGAAGCACCTTTACAATTCCCAAAGTCTCATGAGCATCAGATTGACTTTACAAATCTCAGTATTTTTGTCATAGGTGGACTTCACCACACTGGTTTCTTTATACGGGTGGAACCTGGAGACAGCACTATACTGATCAAGGGTCCATTTTAGTAGCAAACTTCAAGCTCAGAGTTAGTGGACATGCAAAATGCAAAGAAGTCATCATTCTGCACCACCTTCCACCTCCAAATGACATTCCTCCAAGCACATATCGATTAGCTGAGCACCACCATGTACCAAAATCATGACACAGGACAGAAAGAGGGCATGATCAGGTTATAAATTAAGCCCAGCAAACACCTTGGATTCCCAAGGACTGGACACTGAACTGATTTCAAGTTCTGAGCTCAAACCCTCAGACTATATTACCTCCCTTATTCTTTCCTGGAAGCCTGATCGCAACATTGCTATATTTTGGTTGAATTCCAATGGCAAAAAGCTCAAATCCTGCTGATGAAACACAGATCAGCATTACATGGCAGCACATGATATACAGTGTGTGGCTGCACTCAGGGCAGGAACGTGGGCTGCATCACTGCAGAGAGCTCTTTATGATTTGTTTCCTGTCTTGTGCATGTTCTGTCTGGGTTTGACACTGCGCTTTGGACCTTCCCTTTGGCACCTCCAGCTTAGTACAAGTGGATTGTTTTTTGCCATATGGACTAAATTTGTCCACATGGATTAATGGCTTCAAAACAATCACTAGGGGCTCTGTCCCCTTTTCCCATCATGGGACATCCTTCCTGAAGCCATGAAGAAATCCAGGGCTGCTGCAGTTCATTTCTTCAGCCCTGACTTCCAGGCTGCCTGGGTGTGCAGATGGCTGGAACTGGTTGGCAACTGGGAATCAAATTCCAGTTGCTACCAGAACTATCATTGCTGTGCACTATCAGTTACGAAGAGCACATTGGTTTTAATTTTGCTATTTAATCCTCTCAATTCCAGGGCCAGATCCCATAAAAATTCCTTCCAGTATTTACATCACAGAAACTCACCCAAACCTTAACAAATCACTTTTTGCAGGGCTTACCAGCCCTGCCTGTTGCTGAAGGCTGCACTCCCTCCAGGCTGGGTCAGTATATTTTGCCTTCCTGCCTCTCCTATGGCATTTCAATTGGAGATCACAGAATCACAGAACAGTTAGGATAGGAAACGGCCATAAGATCATCCAGTTCCAACCCCCCTGCCATAAGCAGGGACACCCCACACTAAACCATGCCACCCAAGGCTTCATCCAACCTGGCCGTGAACACTGCCAGGGATGGAGCACTCACAACCTCCCTGGGCAACCCATTCCAGCATCTCACCACTCTCGCAGTCTGCTCAGTTCCCATCCCAAAATCCTGTGTGCTGCTACAATGCTCTTTTAGTGAAAATCAATGCATCTCACCCAGAGTCAGCTGGATTTCACCAGGAAATTAAGGTGAAGGGCTCTGTATTTCGTAATTCATACGAAATTCCTAAGCAGGAATGATCCCTTCAATAATCAGGTCTCTTAGCTGGAGCAAATAACTGTTCATCTATGAACTTTGCAAAATATTGTGTAATAAAGGAGATAAACAGTGTAAAAGGCTATGATAATGCATCATTATATGTCATGTTACATGATGTTAATGACATAGATCTGAAGAAAAAACAAACTCAAAGAAGAGTTTTTAAGTGTGCAGACACTGAATATGGGATTTTACACCTTCCATGAAGCAAAGGAAAAGGAGAAAAACCATCAATGTCCATGAAATATGACATGAGATAAGGAACGTGCAGCACAGTTATATTCCTCACAAGCAAACCAACTAGCATGCTCCAAAGAGTGTTGCCCTCAGAAAACATCTCATTGAGGCTCTTCATCATATGGACAACAAACCCGATGCTGCCACCCTCACAACAGGAGACAGAAACCTTCTACCAAGATAGAAATTCCTCCTTTGGTGTTTTTTTCTAGTGCAAACATACCCTTCAGTATCATTTTCCCGAACTTCAATCATCAGGAAAGCAGCATTCCCACAAACCAAGACTTCAGGCACTGCAAAACGCAAATGGGTCTCACGTTGCCTGGCCCAAACCCAGCCAGAGTGGGCCAGCAGCAAGGAAAGAGCCTTTCCCTCACCAGATGTGTCCAATAAGGGGCAACGTAAAACTCAGGCTTGGTAGGATCCAGCTTTACCCTTAAGCAGTGGCAACATCAACCATCACATTCAACTTCCATGATGGGAATGTGCTGCTCTCGCCACATAAATCAAACCCGGCTGAGAGATCAAATACTTCAGCAGAACCAGATGGCTGCATATGGGGTAGATAATGCAAGTGTTAACTGTGCATGCAGTCCTCTGCCTCTCTTCCAGGAGAGGAGATGGGGGACAGACCATTACTTCATGCTGTCTGTAGGGATGGGAAGGCCACCACATGGGAAAAAAATGCACGTAGCAATTAGCTGGAAAGAGCTTGAGATGCGAGCATGGAAGGATGCACATTGTACACTCATGACTTGTGAATATCTGCACAAACAGCCTGGAAGTGTCCATTCCTTGAGTGTTTCCAGCAGGAAAAATGCTCAAGGAAAGCATTGGTGCTGCATGCTGCAGCACCCATCTTCCCATGGGGATTTTAAGATGTCTCTGGCTAAGCCTCCAAGTTACATGAGACCAGGAAAAAGTTGGGTATCTTCAAGAGCATTCTGATTCCTAATTCCCATGGTTGGTGCCTATCTCTTAGAGTCTGAGTGTCTGTCCTGCTCATGTTTAAGACAAGAGCAGTGACACTGTGGGATGTGGAAAACTAATCAATATAAAGCAATAAATATCAAGAGACAAACAATAGCATGCAAACCAGCAGATAACTTGTAGTTAGCAGATTGTACGACATCTTCTCTACCTGGCAAGGGCCTTGGCATGCCAGTGGTACCCAGTGGTACCAGGGAAGGTACAATCAGCTCGAGAGACCTGTCTGTGCTCTGTGCCCAGCATACCTGGTGCTGTGCCACCCATGTCCCTGCACAGTGTGAGTGGGGTGGGTGCTCATCAGGGGTCATGCACACTGGCAAAACACACACTGGAGTGTATGACACCAAGGCACATAGACATGTTCCTCCCTTCCCTGGATGTCTCTTGCTTTTGATTCTGATCCATAGAAAACAACAAGCGAGGGCTTGCTGCTGACACAGTGAGGGATCACTTCAGGCAGAAGCTGATGAGTGACAACCTCCTAGGACAGAGAGCTCATGGCAGGCTGCCCAGTTTGCCAAGCTCCACCACTGATGAGGCGGATCCATATGGACCACTACAGACAGCTTGATTGCAGTGTTCCCAGGCCACAGGAAAAGTTTTTTCTGGGATACACATGACCTATGGAGAGCTTCTGCACTTACACCTCTGCTCAGAGCAGCCATCAGCAGGGGCACAGGTGCCTCACACAGCATGACCTTGTAAGAGAGAGGCACTGAGCAATGGTTGTTCTCTCAAACAGGGGTTGCAGGAGCTCACACTCCTTTATGATCACTTTAAAGAGCTGTTGGTGTCTAATTCACTGTGCACCAAACACTGCCCAGCCTTTGCTTTTTCAAATAAATATGAGCATCATCTGTAAGGAATAGGGGAATATTCACAGAGAGCATGGGGATGGCATTGACTTACTAACAGTTGAAATTCCAATTCAGATTGATTTCCATTAAACATGCCGGGGGGGGTAGGGGGGTGGGTTATTTTACTGGGCTTTTTCCCTGAAAAAAGATCTTCCCCATGCCATGTGAGCTCTAAGATATTCACCACTGAAACTGAGAACAAAGAATAACTATGCTTCAAAGTTATTTACTTCACGTTTCACTGCAGAGCTATTTAACTTCTTATACACAGGAAATTGCTTCAAACATTATTTCTTTTGTACCACGCTCTTCAGAAGACTGTTGAAATAACATTAGCAAAGGAGAAAGGGGAATTTCAGAATGAGGGATCTTCTCTCTTAGGTGATACTAAAAAGAAAACACCCTAAATTGACCCATAGTCTTTCCCTCTCCCCATGTGTGGGCAAAGAAGCCTTTCAGGAGCTCCTAGCATCCAGCCCACATGCTGCCCTTTCTGGAGGAGCATCTCATTTATTTGCCTCCTTTCTATCCTCCAATCACAGCAAAACAGAAACAGAATTTCAAGGTAAAGCATCCCATGTTGTAATGGGATCTTAATACAAAGTTAAGATCTCCAAAGTCCTGCAGAGCTGGTGCCTGCTCAGGAAAAAAAAATAAGAATGCAACGTATTAGGTTTAGATTGGATGTAAGAAAGAAATTCTTTACTGTTAGGGTGATGAGGTGTTGGAATGGGTTGCCCAGGGAGGTTGTGAATGCTCCATCCCTGGCAGTGTTCAAGGCCAGGTTGGACAGAGCCTTGGGTGGCATGGTTTAGTGTGAGGTGTCCCTGCTTATGGCAGGGGGATTGGAACTGGATGATCTTAAGGTCCTTTCCAACCCAAACTATTCTATGATTCAATGATTCTATATTCTTTAAAGCACAGCCTGAAACTGCTGCTTCCAGATGTCTTTGTTTTGGGTGACTTATTCACAACTTGCAATGCCAAGTGTGACAAGCTGCAAAGTTTGGGACAGGGCCTTGGGAGGTAAAAACCAACACCAGTTTTGCCAAATGTAGTTGTGTGCCAAGACTGAGGGATTATTTCTCACCCACGAAGTTGTTGTCTCACTGCAAAGTGCCATTCCTGTCGCCACCACCATCCCAAGATACCCAGGGAAGGGCATTTGAAGTGGGGCAGCACTACCATGCTCCCTCGCTTCCCAGCAGAGCTGCACAGGAGCGAAGCTGGTCTTTGGTCACTGTTTCTGGTCACTGATGGATGGCTCCTTTCTCTCTGTGAAGGAGCAGGTTCATTCTTGTTCTTGATGTTGGAGCAAGGTGCACATGCAATTTCCCACACACCACCAAAGGCAAGACTGGAACACAAAACAGCTATGGTTCAACAGCTCTGGAAAATNAATGATTCTATATTCTTTAAAGCACAGCCTGAAACTGCTGCTTCCAGATGTCTTTGTTTTGGGTGACTTATTCACAACTTGCAATGCCAAGTGTGACAAGCTGCAAAGTTTGGGACAGGGCCTTGGGAGGTAAAAACCAACACCAGTTTTGCCAAATGTAGTTGTGTGCCAAGACTGAGGGATTATTTCTCACCCACGAAGTTGTTGTCTCACTGCAAAGTGCCATTCCTGTCGCCACCACCATCCCAAGATACCCAGGGAAGGGCATTTGAAGTGGGGCAGCACTACCATGCTCCCTCGCTTCCCAGCAGAGCTGCACAGGAGCGAAGCTGGTCTTTGGTCACTGTTTCTGGTCACTGATGGATGGCTCCTTTCTCTCTGTGAAGGAGCAGGTTCATTCTTGTTCTTGATGTTGGAGCAAGGTGCACATGCAATTTCCCACACACCACCAAAGGCAAGACTGGAACACAAAACAGCTATGGTTCAACAGCTCTGGAAAATGCTTATTCAGAGGAAGAAGAAAGTTCTTTTCTGAATGAAAATCCTTCATATTTTTTTACCTCACTATTCAACAGAGATTTCTGATTCACGCTTAACTCAACTCTGCTGGCACTCCCCAAAGCCGTGTTATCTTCAGGTCACACTCCTTAGCGCACTGCTGCAGTCTGAAAACCCAAAGCCCTGCCCCAGCAGCTTTTCTTCTCAGCTGCTTTGCAAACATTTGCCATATATCATTCATAATGCTTATAACAAATGTGTGTGCTCATTAATTAAACCCCTGCCAAAGTCATCTGCAGGGGAACTCCAGGCAGGCAGGTATGGGAATACATAGCTTCCTGCTTGTATGGAGTTTCTCGAGTAACTTTTTCCTACATCAAAGTCTCATTCATTGCATCTTGTCTTGAATTTTCAGAAGCAGTCTTTGCATTGTCCATATGGTAAAAATATACCCGATGCAAAACAATAACACATCTTAATTATTGTTGCCATCACTTCAGAAGAACACGGCCAACTTGATGTTACGATCCCATTACAACATTAAACACAGATAGCTGCTGTATGGCAGGAAAGGAAGAGAAAAATGGGCAGAAACCAAGGCATTTAATTGAAAATGCTTTATCTGATTGAAAAAATCTGTTTCTGCAGCAGCTCTCTAGGCACAGGTTAAGTTAATGAAAAGAAGGCTCCCAGTGTACATGTGTGACTCTTTAGGCGACAGTAATCAAGCCGGGGTGCATTTCCTGGGGATTGGGAGCCAGCTGAGAGGAGCTGACATGCCCCAGGTCATTAGGCACAGCCAGCCAGTTACAGACTGCACCACTGTCGCTGCTACCAATATCCCTGAGCAGAAAACTCCTTTGTCAAGCTCAAAGGGGAAGAGTCCTGGGGATTTTGCTCCATTTATGGAGCTCGTGGGATGTCAAGAACCAGGAACCTTCATGCAAATCCTCTCAGCAATGCTGCAAAGCTGGGGTTTCACCAAAATAAGCAGTTTGCCAAAATGAGGAATCATAGAATCAGCTGGGGTGGAAAAAGACCTTTAAGATCATCAAGTCCAACCATGCCCCAGCACTGCCAAGTGCATCACTAAACCATGTCACTAAGGGCATCATCTACACAGTTTCTGAACACTTCCAGGGATGGTGACTCCACTACTTCTTTGGGAAGCCTGTTCCAATGCCTTTCCCTGTGGCCACTGGAAAAGGTTGCTTGCTTTCACTATCCTACAGCCAGAATGGCACCATTTGCTCATCCTGAGTTGTACATCCCTTAAAGAAGTGCTGTGAGAACCTTCAGAAATGGTTTAGGAGAGGCAACAACTGCTAATATAACTATGCTTTTTTAGTAAATACCAGAGTAAATAGACATAAATGTGCAATGTTTAAATAGCAACAGCCCAAAGGCATAAGTAAATGATCTTTATCCTCTTTTAACTAAATGGTTTCTGAGGATTAGGGAGGGTTTTGCACATAAATATGCACCTTAAGAAATATGCTGCAGAACCCTTTGAATTTATGTCCTGTTTATGCAAATAGAAGGAGTCTTCCCATTCCCAAGGTATTCAGACATGAGAGGAAAGGTGAGCAATGAGGCTGCATGGAAGGAAAGCTGCACTTTGGCAGAGAATAAATGTGCTCATGGGTCCCAGCTTGGCTCCCACCATGGCCATGGATGAACCAGAGCAAGATGCCTCTGCGAGGCTGCTGCTGCTGAACTGTGCCCAATCTACAGATGATATCAGCACATGTACTCCTCATCTATCAATGTGAAATCTAACATGATTCACAGCCCAAACATCACTCCTTGGGCTATAATTAAGCAGAAGTCTTGTTGCTCATTTGCAATCTGATTTTAGGAAGGAGAATTATGAGGCTGGGGTTGGACTCTCAAAGTAGCTTTGATGGGAGTGTATCAGCACCATGTAATCACATCCAAAAACTGCAGAAGCAGTTTCTTAAACATGCAAGGCCATTTATACTGAGTTCTATTCTTCTTTTACCATGTTTGTCTTTAGTGCAGTAAAATGATGTTTCACAAACACAATTATAATGACTAGTACTTACGCAACCCATTTGATCCTGAAATCTCAAGGAGCATTTTCCTCACTCCCACCACTCCCAGCCCAAATTCACCAGGCATGAAGAAGTGCAGGCACCTCTTGCTGTGCTGGGGGTGCATGGCTGACACTGTCCCATGATCCAGCCCCAGTTTTGGGCATATCTAATGGACTGATCTCTGCACATTTGCAGGTTTTCATCAGCTCTTCAAAGTATCTGTTGTTAGCCCCAGCACTTACCTGGGGAAGCTTGCTGGGGAGATGGGGAGGTTTTGGAGGAAAAAGTTCATGGGGATTTTAGGAAGAGAAGTAGTTGCTACCACTCTGTGGTTTCCAAGGGGTTGCACCATGGCTCACTTCTGCCAAAGGAAGGTCACTTCTTCAGGCTTTCCCTGCAGAAAGCCAACAGAAGGCTCTCCCTTTCCAGAGAGCCAACACACTGTTGCAGGATGCTCCATCAGTCTGCAGCTGGAGGGGGACCATTAGGGACTGAGTGTGATGAGCTCTTAGGTCACTCTTGTGAGCATCACAAGTCAAGGGACACTAGTCCCTTAAGTTACGAGCAACACTAATGGTTAGGGCTCAGGGTGGGGGGGTGTTAAAAAGATGCTGAGCCCCCATTGGTGCAGTGTGAGGTGCTCAACTGCACATGGTGCCAACAATAAACAAATGAAGAATGTACCTCAAAGGGTAAAGCAATCTGAAGCCTCATCAAGTCTTAAACCCCACAGATATAAAGGGCAGCCAAAGGTCTTTAAATGTGGGTGCAAGCGAAAAGGAAGAGGGGTGGAAGGGAGGTTTGGTTCGGATAGTCTCTATCTCTGGGGTACTGGATTTTTTTCCCAGGGCTGCTGGATTCAGTCTCTAACCTTGCACCTCAAAATCTGAGTGCAGATCTTGAAAATCCTGGCATGAGTTATCTGTCCTACAGGAAAGCCTGCTGATAAATCAGTCACTGAGACCCATTCCTAGATGGAGTTCAGTGTTACAGTTCCTCCTCATGCCCATGAGGACTGGGTTTCTCATTAGCATCTCCGAAAGATGTGTGAGCAGGTGTAGCTACAGAGTTTCCTACTGGGTACACATCTAAGGAGGCTCCAAAGCATAAATTACCCTTTCCAAAGTCAGTTCTAAATCACGCTCACTAACAGCCATCTCCTGCCCTTGATCATTGCTCTTAGGATGGCAATTGGAGTTGCACATATGGTTTGAGTGAAGCGTGAGGCCTTCAATGGCTCCGCATCCACCTGTTTCAGATTGTGTCATAGGTATATACTTAAGCATTTCATTAACATTTCCCTTTCTTAATGTTTGCCAAGGCCGTGCTAACTCCATGCTAGAAGTTTGCAGCAGAAATGCAATGTGCATTCAAACCTGTGGCATTGTGGATGCAGGAAGGTGGGAACTGAGTTTATGGGTGAGCAAGGCAGCTCCCAAATATTTCTTCTGAGAAAAACAATGGTTTGCCCTATTTAAATGAAGTGGGAGCTCTACAGATGTGCAACCTGGGCAGCTTTAAAGTTCGAGCCTTAAAGGTAGAGCTTTGGGGCATCATACCATTCCCCTATGGAGCACACAGTCTGCTCAAGTGTCTCAGCCCCATTCAATCTGAGGTTCTTCTAGGGCATTTCTGTGTTACTGTTTCTTCCCCATCAGAGCAGAGCTGCACCCCGTCTCCTTTATTTTGTGAGGTGGGAGGGTCTTTGCTGTTTTGCAATCGCTTTAGGAAAACCAATACAGTACCTGGGACTGAAAGGGCCACCCATCGCTATGCCTTTGTTCTACAAGCAGCAGTGTTATCTAGTAGCACAGCTCCAAAGCCTGGCTGGGAGCAGAACAGGTTTTAGCATGTATTTTCATCTCATTCTCTCTGTCTCTTTTCAGTTGGAAGCTCAACTGTCAAGATTAAACCATCCACCTGTGTGGCATACTCCAGCGTGGCTGAACTTGATAGATCTGCACAGTTGGATTCTGAAGCAGAGATCATAGGTCTAAGCAGTACTCATTGAGAATAGTTACTAATCTTTCCTCCCTCCACTTCCCCCACCAGAAAAAAAAACAAACAAACCATGTGTTTTTCCTTACAGTGCTTTCTTTTTAAGGTACCTCCCATCAGCAATTTCATGGTGGGAATTCTCAGTGGAAGTCTTGGCAAATCTTTATTTCTGTCAGTATCTCACTGCTTACACACAGTGCATTGCAGTGGCTGAGGGCAGGAATGTGTAAAAAGCCTCTTTCAAGGGGGAAAAAAGAGGAAAGTCAGCTATGCAAATCCCAGGCAGGGTATTCCAGGCCTGAAACTTCAGCACAGTTTGGGAAGAGTGAACTCCTGTGCAGAAAAAGGAAGGGAAACACCTGAATGGTGCAGGTTAAAGGGGCACAAGCTTCAGATCTTTCTGCAGGAAAGGCTGGAGGTGAATGCGTCTGCACAGAGGGTTTGGTGCTGATTTATATTAGAGGAAGACAAACATCTGCACGCCACTGCTCTTCCATGGGAAAACATGACAGATATGACACAAGCTATTCAAGGACCTTACACCTTTCCCAAGAGAAACCTGGACATTCAGCTCTCCCAGGTCTGGGCTTGAAGTAGCATGTATTTCTCAGCCATTTCTCCCAGTAGATGCTTTTTCAATGTTGTTTTTCACTATTGCTACCATCCCACCTGCTATTTTATTTTAGTTGCAAACTCTGGTACATCCGAGTCTACCTTCAAACATATTACAGTGCTCCATGGCATCCAGTCATGCATCTGATCTCCTTTCCATTCCTCAGACCAGGCTGTTGCCCCTTTATCTTTTATTCTTACCTCATCTGTTGAACAAATGTCACAGCAACAGTTACTAGAAATATTTGAACATGACAGCTGCAAATGCCCAAAGGCAACTATACATGCACAGAACTATAATTAGGTGGAGCATTTAATTTTGTTTTTAAATCACTGCGATCCAGTATTGGAATCTCTGCAGACCCAGACAATCAATACGGACAGTGTGACTTAGCAAGCTTTATGGTCATTTATTTTCCATGTATGTGAGGCTCACTAACACACCCTGCCTACACTGACATATATTGTGTTGCACGAGAAGGGATTTTGCCTCACTAAGCTCAGACTGGGATATATCTACTCATGCCAGCTTTAGCAGTGACACCACACTGACTCCAGCAGTCAAAAACCACCCCTTAGTGGGCAGGGACTATAGGCTCGGGCTGAATTTAGTGCATAGTAATTGCTTAGTGATTGCTGCAGGGTGCATTAAAGCATCAGCTGGAATCTCTCACATTGCCTGAAGCAGGTATCTCTCATCACGCGTATCTGCTGGATGGTCAAGACACAGAAGATGATACCAAATCTGCTCTAGGACAGCATCAGAGATGAGGCTAGAGCCTACAAGACCCAGCTTCACATCTCCTTATTCAAAGCAGTTAGGTTTTTCTTGGCATTCCCATAAACCAAAGGGTTTGATTTGTTGTGCCTCCTGCAGTTTGATATCCCCAATTGGATGGAACTTCCTCCAGAGCTTCAGGCAAACAGCACACCACCCTGTCCATTCACAATAAATCTAAGGAATATTTTACCTTCCCTTCTCCCACACCCACAGAAGAACAGATGCTCAGAGACGAACCTCTCCAAATAGCCTATCTTCAAACAATCCAGATCATACACACCAGTATCCTCTAGCAGTTCAGCAGATTATTCTTCTCTTTGCTGTTTTCCAAGAAATCTTTTCAGAGCTGGGACATCACAAGTGAGTATCTGGTCATCTCTGCTTCTACATTCCTGGCTGATGTAGCTGCAGGCGTTGTGTAATGTTACTGTGGGTTTCTAATTGTAAGGTTAATTGGTTTATTTGAAAAGAATACATTCAGAGTAATAAAAGAAAGAAGATGAAGACACAGCAGCCTATAAACTCATTATACCCTAGTAGTTTTATTGATATGGATTAGGAGAAATAGCTGGAAGACAGAGTAAGAATCATATTTAGCTCAGGTAATAAAATTATATGAGCTGCCATTTTCATAATGTTAAACAAGACCTGAGGGAAGCTTAACTTAAAAGATTACACAGGTGGATTCTTTTCTTTTGGAGAACATGAAAGATTATTGTAAATGTCTTTTATGCAGCCCGACTTTTCAAGCACAGTCACAAGAAATTAGCCAAATGCTGATATTTCACAAGGTGGCCTGACTCTCGCAAGAGTAAAGGGAAAGAGTCCTTATTCCTGCCTTGGAACAGGGCACAGGGATCCTATTTTTGCCCATCAGAAGTCTGGGTGTAGTTGTGCTTCTCCAGCTCCTTTCCACATACTGCTGTCCTGTTTCCTGTGGCTCAGAGCCTGGCTAATGGAGCACCGCTGGCATTCCCAGCTGTGGGTACCACATGCTGATGAGCAGAATCAGGGGATAAATATGCAGCAGTTTATAGGGACATTAAGATACATCATGCACCTACTTATCTGGGAACAGGCACTGCCCTGCAGGCAGGGGTCTGTCTTCTCCCAGTACCAGGAGCACCTATGAGCAAGGCACAAATGAGAAGGAGAAAGCAGTCCACCATGCCCTCTCAGCGCATGCTGCTGTTGCTGACTGCAATGGGTTGAATTCATTTAAGAACACTGGGATAAAACTTTAGAATACATTTAAACCTGGTTGAACTTAATGGCTTGCCCACACACACACACACACACAAAGACTTTGCTGCTGAGTAACCCACTTGTTTTGGGCTATATTCTGTTCAAATGCTCCAGTTAAGCTCTTGGTTTAGGTATCCTAGTCCTTGGTTTAGCAGAAGTTCAGTTTTATACCAAGCTTGGGAAGCTTGCAAGTCTCATCTAAGAAGCTTGCAGTTTAAGGTGGAGGAAAATAGCAACTTTCATGTCCTGCAAGCAGGAGGTGTTCCTAAATAGTGCCCTGGGCTTGGGAATTTGTTTTGGTTTTTACCTTGATGCTCTCTGACTGAAAGCACAAAGTTCCAAAGCCTATGATGAGAGCAATAACCATTCCGAGATGCTTACAAATGACCCTCTTAACTGTTTATGAGACATTATCTGAGGTAAAGCAGAGTAGGAGAAATAAACTTGAAGTAGGAAGAGCTGGCTCGCCTCCCAGATGGAGCATGATAAAGCACCAGTGTCAGTGTTTCTTCTCAGTTTTATGGCAGCCTTTAACTGCTTGGTGTTTAGGATTTTTTATCAGAAAACGGAAAGGAGAAGGAATGGATCCAAAGCAAGGAGGTTTTCACAAACAATATTCTCCAAATGACTTTATGTGAGCAGAGAGGGTGTTATCTGGCTATCAAGATAACACCATGTACTTTTTTACTTGCCACAGCAGCCTGCTACTCAGATTCCCAGTCCTGGTATGTACGAGGAATTCCTGAGCACAGCAATAAATTTTCAAAGGGATCTGGATGACCCCACTGCTTCTTTCCTATTAGAAAATATCCTGAGCAAAGTTAATCTGAAGCCAGATTTACCTCATTGAACAGAGTTCTATTGCTGCTCCTAAACAGCGCGTTAGTTTTCAGTTCCCATATTTAACAAAGCTCCCTGAATTTTGTTCTTTTCCCACAAAAGGTTAATGAATGGCTCTTCATGGGACTATGGGAATGGGATAAATTTGTTGCACAGAAAGCTCTCCTGGAAGTTGAAGTTACATAAAAACTACCTTGTTTCTTCCTTTCCCTTAGCCCAAAGCATAAATCATCTCAAATCACACTTTTTCACTGCCCCTTCAAAGCATTTTCAGTGCTATTTTGAGGAAAAAGGGCAAACCTCAGTTGTTCCAGTTTGTTCAAACTTTAGGATGCAAGATACAAACCAAAGAGTGCTCATGCTGGACCTGAAGGAAAGGCAAATAGAAATTCAGGGCTCTCAGCAGACATTGCTGCTTTAATCATCTGCTTCAGGCAGCTCCTCAGCAAGGAAGTGCCTAAAATGTGCAACAAGGCTCCAAATAAAAGGTGACATCAATGAACTGCTATTGTTCAGCTCTGAAAGCATGATCTAGGTCCCTATTAGAACAGCAGACAGCAAGCCTTCACATTTACAAAGCTGGGGTTAGACTTCATGTGGTTTCTACTGCTTCATGGTTCTGGCTTACTCCCTGGTTATGAATTAGTAAAGCATCAGGTTTACCCACCACCATTCTCCACAGAAGAGACAATCAATCAAGTCTAGAAGACAGAGAAATTAAGTGAATGCTCCTTATTGAGCAATAGCTCTTTATCCAGAGCAAGCTATCAGGAAAAAATCTCCTTGTATTGGACATATTTATATTGGACGAAAAGCTTCATTCTTCACTACTGCAGTTTTCAAAATATTATGAAAACTTTATTGAAATGTTTGTCAGATTCACAGAGTGAACAGAGTTTTGAGCAACTAAAATGCCTACATCCACTTAAATGACATTCTTCTCATGCTCCTGCAAGAACTTAGAAACGTATCAAACAAACTTCATGAAAGAAATACAGCAAACAGGGGGCAAAAAGATTTGACAATACTTTGGAAATAGAAGACAGAGCTGGGGGAGGCACTGGAAATCCTCCACATCTGCTCACACTGAAGCTGAAATCGGTGTATGTGGACAAAACCAAAGAGTTGAGGAAGCTCCATGTCTCGGCACCCACGGAGCCAATTTCTGGTTGGATCCAGCATCTCAGGCTGCTGCCAAGCCTGGGTATAAATTTATCATCAGTTCTCTTGAAGCTGGTTTTCCTTTTATCCCTAATAGACTGGATCAGTTTAGCTCCCTCAGACTGAGCTACTGTGCACAGTGAAAGGAGAAACATTTCTCTTTGAGAATTTACTTGGGGATAAAGCACTTTGTGGACTGTTACAACAAATGGTGAGTTAAGAGAAGAAAAACCCCAACCATTCCCATGTCATTAATGCTCTTAGTTGCTCTGCTGCATCAGGCAGTCCTATGGATGATGTCATCTTGCTTTCCCACGGGTAAACTGCATCCCTCAGAGCAGCATAGCTCCTGATTTTCGCTGGGACAGCCGAGCTCAAGCCGTAACCCAATGGCAACTTCTCTGCTGTATCTCAGTGGTGCTGCCCAAATTGAGCAGTGTGGTTTATAACACAAGTGTTCCTCAAAAGCACTGGGTCAACCACAACAGCTGCTGTGGTGGCTGGACACACACAGTGATGCCAGAGGGCTGCTCCAGGGCTGCTCCAGGGCTGCACAGCCACACAGGAACACCAGGACTCTGCGTTAGTGATGGGCAGTCAGGGCTTCTGCTCCAGCCAGGCAACAGGTGCTGGAATACCTGGATAAATATGTACAATCCCCTAATTCCACTGGTATAAAATTTCCAAGGAGGAAAAGAGGATGTGTCCAAGGAAACCATGCAACAGCCTGAACTTCAAGTTTTCAGTTCCAGAGATTCCAGAAAGCCCTGAATCAAAATTTCCCCTAACATTGTTAAAAAATACACCCTCCCCAGCCAGCAGGAACCCAAATGGAGAGCTAAGCATTACTTGAGTCCACAGCAAGGAAAACAACGTCATACCCAGGCCCTGAAAGACCAGAATGGTTTGGGAGATCAAGGAGATGAAAGTGATCCCATCTTTGTGGTGATGGGATTTCCCTGCAGAGATGGGATCCTGAAGGACTTCACATCTTTCCCCCACGCACAACCTCAGCAGCCCACCACACATTTTAACTCATTCGAATTTCTTCCAGGTCAAATCAGAGCCGCCTCAAGTCATATTCCAGCTACTCAGGTAACTGTACTACTACTCAGGTTTACACTTCCAGTATGTTTGACCCCATTTTCCTCTTTTGTTTGCACTTTGTAGTTGTGTTTTATTCCAGATGGGAATAAGGTTCATGGAAATGTTTACATATGCTCCCTCTTCAAACAGAAATTACTAGAAATGTTCATTTATTGCACACATTTTAGCTGCCTAAGCAAGGCAATAAGTTGTCCTTCTGAGACCAGCCATCCAGTAAGAGGTTAAGAACCAAATTTCTTCAAGAACTTAAATTGCAATTCTACTGCCCTCATTATGTACTGGTAGAATAAAACACAGCATCCAAGTGCAAAGCAGACAGTAAGACCTTATACTTAGCACAATCCCCTGCAAGTAAAACCCCAAGATCTACACCATTTTTGAGTAAAGCCCAATGGTTACAAATGTTATTTCAAGCATCTTAGCACATCTCCACTGAAAAATGAGGTACTTTGAGACCTGTGAGTTTGCTCTAAGTTGATGCCTCTATAAGATATGTCAGATCACCAAAGGCTTTCACTTAGGTACCAAAAGCACTAATACAACCCTGATTCCAAGATAACTTATTTGGAGCAACACCACCTTGTCCATCTCTGTTGTCTTTGACTTGCTGTTAGCTTTTGTAGGCCTTGCTTGAGGATATCTGCACCACAACTCTTTGCACAGACTGGGCATCTCTCCCAGTACAGCGAAGTTAAGCTCAGTAAAGAGGAAAAAAGAGCTTGAAATCTCTTTCACAACATGGTGCAACTGTACAAGTTTTGGTCAACATCACCCAGCACAAGCATAGGCAAGGATGTTTGGAAGTGGAAGTTCTATCACCCGTATGATGCTATGTTTTGCCACTTAGAGCAAAATGAAACGAGAACCTGTGATGCCGTCTGTTGGTCACAGATTAACATGGAAAAGAGTAACTTGTAAAACAAAAAATGGGGACATAAAAGTTAAATAGCTTGACAAGGAAATACTTGAGCTGTCTGGAATAGATTTATTTCTACCTTTTGGCAAAGATCACATTTCAATTGGGGTTATTATTAACATGAGTCTGGCACTATATAATATTATCCAAAAATACAGAGCATCTGACCAAAAAATGTCACAGCACACATTATATTTGCATTTACCAGACATGGAATCCTATAAATTGTTGTCTGATAATGGCCTGCAGTTTAATAGACAAGACTTTAAACAATTTGCAGGGGATTATGGATTTCGACATTCACAGTTATTCTCTAATCAGATGGTCTAGTGGAAAAGGGAATGAAGTCTCCTGGCCTGAAGCTCTGTTGAGCTTGAGAACAGCAGCTTCAAAACGTGGCCTGACCTAAGAGCCTCAGCTCTTCAGACCTCAGCTTGAAGCTAGAGCTGATTTTGATGTCTAGGAAAATAAGGCACAAATCATCTTACAGTTTCAAAGATGCAAAATCTAGGATGTGCAATGAACTGTATGCATGATGCTATTCAGGGACAAAGGAGACAGAGATTTTATGGCAGTTCCTCTTGTTTCCTTTAAAGTTCAAAGCTCATCCAGGGAGACTGTCAGGAGGAAGCAAGCGAAAATTCCCACTTACTTATACAGGGAACAGGGACTGAACTGGAGAAAGGATTCAGCAGAGCCACTGCAGGACCAAAGAGCAATAACGGAGACAGAAATGCTTCTCAGGGCATAAGCCCAAACACCCAGAGCTCCTGAAAGATTTAGTGAGCTCTGATACTATAGTCACCATCAGCACACTCCCTACCAGGACTGCAGCAATATGGGGCACAGTGGGAAATTGGTGTTAACCTAGCCTTGGTCTTGTGGACTTGGTGGCTCACCAGGGCACCAAGGAGGTGGTCATGTTTGAAGTGGGGACCAGCCTCACCTTGGAGAAGCACAAATCCACTTCCTTGGCAGCCATGCTTATTGTCAAAGAGTCATGAAATCAGAGTTTCAGGCAGGAAGACCAGTGCTGGGGCTCAAGCTGAGCTCAGTTGTGCTGAACCTCTGCTAACAGTCATAATTAAGAGTTGTAGACCATTGCCAGGGACATATGCAAAGAGCCCAGTAATATCCAAGTGTGCCAAGGTTTGGAATCATGCAGTCATGGAGCATTTCAGGAAAGAATGCATCTAATGGAATGAAACAGTAGAAAAGGAGGCAAAGCAGGTGCTGCTTTTATGCAGACCTCTGCATACACTGAAGGCAATAAAATACCAATGACGAGATGGGCCTGTATGTGGAGATGTACTTGGAAAAAAGGACTTTAACTACCTTTAGATTATCTTTGCCTTGGTCCATTGCCTTGAAGCAGTACAGAAGATCAGCAAAGCACATAGCTTTGAAGATCTTGAATGTCAGCCTGAACACCACTGTTACGCTCAGTTCTTTCCAAAATCTCCAGAACATCGTTATCCTTTCCCCTTCTCTCTATGGAGAGTGCTGGAAACCACTTAAAAGGGTATGTGTGGAATGAGTGCAATCAGACCGAAGCTTTCCAAGTGAACAGCACTCTGGCAACACAGTCCAGGTTGAGAGCAATGGGAATTGCTCTGCTCCATTTAGTAATCTGTCCTTTGTAAATTAGAATGGACAGTACTTACAGGGTGATCCTTCTCCTCTTAGGGTCTTGTTCACTCTCTCTCTTGAAAACAAAGGGACCCAGTAAACTCCACCACAAAACAGTGCAAGTTAGCTATTCCACTAAAATCAGCAGGTAAAAAGCACCAGAGAGACTGCAAGTCTCAACCACACTCTGCACTTCCAAATGCTCAACAAGTCATACTAACCAAGACTTATAATTTCCATCAATCTAATTTATGCAAGGGTGAAGTTTGCTCTCTGTTCCTCAGAGTGGATCCGATATAAGGAGCTACAGTAAGCAGTTTCAAAGCCATATGGAAGGGAGCTTCCAGTTTTGCAGAACTGGACAGCAAGAGCAAAGCAAGTGCTCAACAAAAGCCAGTGACCTGCTTTTTTCTAGCAACAATAAAGTCATCTCACTTACCTTCTGCTATTTTGATTGCACTGCACATGTGTTTGAATCCTCCAACGTTAGAGCTCAGATTTGAGCCATGGGAGGGTTTTGAATAAAGCAATAAGAAATTAAGAACTGTGTATTTCTATCATCTGAAAACAAAATTAATGCAGTGAGAGATGCCTGGGACTTCACCTGTAACACCAGCAACAGCTACCATAGAGTATTCTGAAACAGGATATGGTGAAATCCATTTTACTGATGGGCTCCCGAGGCAAAAAAGGCAAGAAGTTACAGTCGGCACTCACCCTGGAGAGCAACAGGATCCAGGGGCTTTGCAGGTGTAAAACCACCACAGAAGATTGACACATCCTCCTCACCGTATCAAAGCTCCATGGAAGTTCTCTGGAGCTGAACTAGCGCCTGTGTAATTTCTATGTCATCAGTGATAAGAATGAGACTATGTCAGTATAAAATCAGTGATACAAGAGTTAACTCTCGTAGGTAAAGGACTTGAAATTCCTGTCTCTGTTCCACCTGCCAGCATGAAAAACAGAATGGTCAAATTCAGCCTTTTAGCTGCTTTTGGCTGAAAGTGTGGGTTTTCAATAAGGAGTTTAGTATATATATTAAGTACATCTACTAAATGATTAATGTAGGTGTTCCAAATAGTCATGGAGTTGATGGTGCTTGGGGATTGTTTGAATACCACCGGAGATTTTTCACTAGGATTGTAAGTTTTCCTAGCAAATGACTTCAAAGTTCCTTAAATAATTCCATCACACTGAAATGGCACTAAGGAAGAGAAGTGCACATTTCTCAGCTATGCACTTGCCTGACCTCAGCCTTGCCTGGGCCAGGAGCGATCCATGAGGGAGGGACCCCAGGAGATTTCATATCGCTTATGCTTTCAGCCATCACCACTTCCTTACGTGACACTCCACATTTTGGGCATGCATTCAGCCTGGGACACAGAGCTCCTTTTCAAAATTGGCTTCAATTCCTTATTTCCTCATTGGTGTCATAACAGCGAGGCATTCCTTACGGCACGCTATTCTTCTTCTTGTTTTTCTAACGTCATTAATTGTCCTCCGTGACAGTTCTAAAAGGCTGGTTGTTTTTTACCTCTCTGATAAGACAAACACATTTGAATCGAAACAAGCCTTGACAAATGCTGGAGATACACACTGCACCGAAATAATGAGGGAGCTCTTTAATACAACACCTCAATATGTATGGGCAAGTTGTTGCACCGGAGCAGTATGAGCTTGTCAGATCGCAGTGAAATGGTATTTATTGAGAGAATAGGTACAAGGAAGAACAGCAGAAAGGATTCTGCTGTACAAACATGCGGCTGAGCAAAACCTTCGGAAGAAATAGGACACATGCAACACCAACCCCTTTTCTGTCCAGAACTGCCTGGTGTCAATGAAATTTCCCACAATAAATCAAAACCTTTTCTTGCAAAAGAGAAAAATGTGAATTAAGTCCCAAATTTAAGCAGGTCCGCATGCATAAACCAGAGAGACTCAATAGCTGACAAAAGCCGGTGATTTGTTTGACTGCAAGCTATAAACCTGAAACAAGAAAACAAAAAACGTTTGTTGGAGCACACAGGCTTACAGCCAATTTAGGCAGAAGGGTACAAAGTTATGCTTCCCAAACCAGCAAATCACTCACAATCAACTTGTGTGCATTCCTAATAGCATTCATTTGCTAAAACCAGGAAAAGGCAAGCAGGACAGCAGTCCTTCACATCAGGCGTATGTTTGAGTGCGTGTGTATATGTAACATGGGCAACCGACCTCGCAAAGCACAGGGCAGCATGACTCACTCTGTCAGTGCAACTCCCCAGCTCCATAATTATAAGGAGGTACGAGTTTCATGCTATTCAAAGGATATTTTGAAGGATAAAACTCTTTCTGGCATGACAGCTGACCTGCCTGCAACACTGGCTGTGCTCTGCGGAGCTGTGTCCCTGATACCAAGCATTCCTGCTGTGGGCTGGCTGCATTATGGGAAGCAGTGATGCTCCGTGTCCATCTGCAAGGTCCTTCTTCCACCACCACAGGATAGAGCTCATAAAGCAGTGCCCCGGCACTGCCCTCTCCCTCCATGGTGGTGCTCTGCACAGGAAGCCCTCTGTGGATGCCCCAGCATGAACAGGCTTGCAGGGAGATCCTGCCCTTGCTTGAGGGGTTAGTGATGGAAAGTGATGCAATGGGGCTCTCTGAGAGCACACTTCACATGGGGCTCACCCCAGTGTTTCATGCAATGTGCTGTGTTGCCACCACCAAATCGAGAGCTGGCTGCTGTGCTGGATAGAATGTTGGCTGCTCCATTTCATGTCGCCTTGGTAAGGGGGCTTCAAATTTATAGCCTTCTTGCCTGAAGAGTAGGTGCTGGTGATGGATTCTGCTGAAGAGAGGCTCCTCTCCAGCACACTGACCACAGACGTGATCCATCCCTCAGCAGTGTCTAGGTGGTCATTTGAAGTGGTTTGGTTGGACCAGAAGACTCCAGCATAGCCTAATCATGCTGGGTTTCTGCTTCCAAGGGGAAGATTAATGCCCTGCAGTCATCACCAGCATGATGCTGAGTGTGAGTTGGTCCCTGCTGCTCTGAGCCAAGGCTCAGTGTCCCCTCCACTAGGTCCATGTAAGACACAGCAGTCTCACCTGGAGATGTTTTCTGGAGGGCAGAGAGCATCCTTCATAGGTGACACAAGGTGTGACTTTGCCCTTGGTCCTCTACCTGCCCCAGCACATCCCTTCCATCACCAACAAGGTGCATCTGAGTCCTGCTCATGACCTGAAGAAGGAGGAAGGCAAAATCCTATTGCCAAAACTTACAGTCTGGCGTTGGCACAGCAATCCTGGAGCGAAAGGGCTTGCATGGATCCAGCTGCTCCACTCCCACCACACAGGGCTCCCCATCACCTGTTTGCTCTTGCTCCTTGTTGTAGTTTGAACCCAGCCAGGCAGCACGTTCACCCACTCAACCCCTCCTTCCTGC
>NDXB01001048.1:0-18200 GCA_002631895.1 Agapornis roseicollis
CTAAGTCAAAACACCAGCTACTAAAGAGAAGAAAACTGACTGCAACTGCTGAACCCAGGACATATGGGAACCCACTGTGTTTTATATAAGCCCTCAGAGACTAGGCTGGGTGAACTACAGCTTTATACCAAACTAAATTAAGGTTAAAATACCACGGCTTATTTAATGGTGAAGTTTTAACATGTTTGTCTCAAGTCTTGATGTGCTGTCGGTAGGAATCATTTTACTACAATACCAATACATTTGGTTGGAGAACATATATTAAAGACTTGGGGAAAGATAAAAATCATTCCACATTTTCACCCCATGGAAAATAGAAGGCAGAGCATTATGGATTTTAGGTCTACTCTACCTATTTAATCTTTGCCATATTTTTTAATTAAACCAAACCTCCTCCTGGCATTGTGAGGAGGTTTGTAATGTGTAAAAGGCGCTAATTAATATACTTGCTACTAAAGCAAATCACGTGAATTACAGATAAATATGAAAAGGATTAAAAAGTCTCTTTGTGAATGACACTGGCTGACCCTCAGAGAATTTCATAGCATAGAAACTTAAGTTCCTCTTAAAACACGTAAGAGTTTTCTGTGGATATGCAGCAGGATCAGAATCATAGCACATACTTTCTGTTTGTGCTGTAATAATACTAGGAAGATGCACCTGTTCCTTTCATTGCAGGTTGGTCATACTTGTCGTGGGTTAAGCCTCAGCCATGCAGTTTTCGCTCACTCCCTCCCTTTTCCTCCTCCCTATCCCAGAGAGATGGGGAGGAGAATCAAAAGAATGCAACTCCCATGGGTTGAGATAAGAGCAGTCCAGTAAC
This sequence comes from Agapornis roseicollis, assembly GCA_002631895.1. Lineage (NCBI taxonomy): Eukaryota > Metazoa > Chordata > Aves > Psittaciformes > Psittacidae > Agapornis > Agapornis roseicollis. The sequence continues at coordinate 824 of NDXB01001048.1, forward strand.
TAAGGTACAACAGAAACCACTACTGCTACCAATAATAAAAATGATAAGGGAAATAACAAGGGAAGAGAATGCAATACTCACCATCAACCGATACCCAGCCCAACCCTGCAGTGAACCAGCCATTCTGGGTAACTCAGTTTACATCCTGGGCATGATGTGCTGTTGTGTGGAATACCTCTTTGGCTAGCTTGGGTCAGGTGTTCTGTCTCTGCTTCCTCCTGGCTTCCCCTCCTCCCTGGCAGAGCCTGAGACTCAGAAAGTCCTTGGCCAGAGTAAACATGACTGAGCAACAACTAAAAACATCGGTGTTATCAGCGCTGTTCCTAGGCCAAAAGTCAAAAACACAGCACTGCACCAGCTACGAAGAAGAAGAAAAATGACTGCTGCTGCTGAACCCAGGACACATACTCAAAGACTTGGAGTCAACGGCTCAATGTCCAAGTGGAGATCATTGATGAGTGGCATTCCTCAGGGGTTGGTACTGGGACCCATGTTGTTTAACATCTTTGTTGGCAACATGGATGGTGGGATTAAGTGCACCCTCAGAAAGTTTGATAATGGCACCAAGCTGTGTGGTGTGGTCAAAACACTGGTGGGAAAGAATATCATCCAGAGACACCTGGAAAGGTTGGAGAGGTGAGACAGTGTGAACATCATGTAGTTCAACAAGGCCAAGTGTGAGGTTTTGCACCTGGGTTGGGACAATCTCAAGCACAGCTACAGACTGGGAGAACGGCTTCAGAGCAGCCCTGAGGAGAAGGACTTAGGGGAAATAGCTGTCAAGAAACTCAACATTAGACAGCAGTATGCGCTGGAAGCCTAGAAGCCAACCGTATCCTGGGTTCCACCCCCAGGAGCATGGCCAGCAGGTCGAGGGAAGGGATTGTCTCCCTATACTAGGCTCTCATGAGACCCCACCTGGAGCACTGCTTTCAGGTCTGTGGTATCCTATATAAAAAGGACATGGACCTCTTGGAGCAAATCCAGAGGAGGGCCATGAAGATGATCAGAGAACGGGATAGTTGGGGTTGTTCTACCTGGATAAAGAAAGGTTTGGGGAGACCCTAGAGCAGCTTCCAGTGCCTAAAGGGGACCTACAAGAAAGCTAGAGAAGGTCTTTTTAAAAAGGTGTCTAGAAACAGAATAAGGGAGAATGTCTTTAATCTGAAAGACAGGAGATTTATATTAGACATTAGGAAGAAATTCTTTGCTGTGAGGGTGCTGAGGCACTGAAACAAGTAGCCCATAGAACCTGTGCCTGCCCCATCCTTGGCAGTGTTCAAGGCCAGGCTGGATGGGGCTTGGAGCAACCTGATCTAGTGGAAGGTGTTCCTGCCCATGGCCGGGGGTTGGAACTGAATGGTCTTTGAGGTTCCTTCCAACCCAAACCCTTCTATGATTTTTTGGGTTTTATGATTCAGTTAATCTTAAAAGCATCATCTAACCTGTTACAGGAAGCCATTTCTGGTTTCAGTAGGCACCTCATGCTGATGTATCTTTTTAATGGTAGTTACAGATCAAATGCATTCAGCAGGTCTTTCTCTGCTGACTTGGCACTTCTTGCATCCCTCTGGATCCATACATGCAGCTCTTATTCATCAGTCCTGTGCGCAAACAGTTGCACGCAGCAGAGCTCAACTTTAACAGAAAAAAAAGAAATGCTTTTAAAATTATGTTGCTTCAGTATGAAAGCTCATTAGAGAAGTGCTCTGGGGCCAGGGGACACTTAATGATAGCCTCACATAAGTCTGATGTTCTCTTTTAGTTATACAAAGTAAATTTTAGGTTTTGTGCAAGGCCCCCCATTAACTGTTGTGGAGACTAGTGTCTTAACTCTCTTCATAGAGGTCTGCTGAGACAGCAGATCAGATTTTCTTACACTGTTTTCTTCCGCAGTGAAAAGTTTCTATGTTTCTCCTACTTTCTGTAACCCAGTCAATCCATGCATTGCGCTTCTGTGGCAGAAGAAATACTCTGATTTTTGTTCAATTGGAACTTGTTTATTTGAAACCAAGCTGAACTTTCATGCTTTGCATGAAAACCTGAATATTCATTAGAAAATAGTGACTTCTGATCACTGAAGACTTCAGCATCCTAGACCTCAAAAGTCCTAGACAGCAAGTTCTGGTGAGGACAAAAGATCATCTTGTTTAGGCAAAACACAGATCCTAACTTGTATATAACACGCCTAACAAACTACCTACTCACAAACATCAGATTAATGTTTATTCCTTCTTTAGAACTGATCTGCTTATGGAACATGGCAATGGTTTGTTGTTTATCACCCCTGTGTGGCAGAACTCTAGCTGGAATATTACAGTTACCACCCATTCTGAGTGAGGTGCTGTTATGACGCCCATGAACTTACTCTTCAGTCATTGATTTGTTTGTTGTCCTCATCTACATTATTTCAACACTGATTTTTTTCTCTTCCAAGATAATAAAGTGGTAACAGGTTTTAAAGTCAATTATAGCCTTACACATGGAACAGTTAATACCTAAAAAAAAGCCCCAGCAGATAATTTAAAGTATAGCTCTGAACATAATTTACAGCGTACCTTACATATTTAGATTGACTATATCTTGGGATTCTTAGATTTGAAACAGATGGCCAGGTGATTTGAAAATCACTCAAGGAAATCTGGAAATTAGCTCACAGCAACTTGAAGGAATATCTGCTAGATTGAACAGGGAGAAAGATGGGGCTGTTATTTGGGCTGGAGAGTACAATAGATGTTTGGTTCCATAAGCCAGAAAGAATAATTTTATGGGTTATGAATATGCTATTTACCATGCTCCATACTTAGGAAAAGAGAGGCACATTCTGACAGGCAATGGTTAGTTGCAGGCAGTCTAAAATCAGTGCCAATATAGAAACAGGAAATTTACCTTATAAATAAACATGACTAAATATATGAAGACTCCAGGAATTTGAAGTGACAGTTAAAGTGGCACCTTGTGGTTCATCATATTTGATCCCACCGTATCAATGTCACAGTGAAGAAGAGGTTAATAAGCTTCTCTCCTCATCCTTGCCATCTTTCTAAACCAAGTTATTCATATTTAAGGGGGTGGAAACTGGGACAGTGGTTTTGAGAAGCAGAAAAAAGAAGGGATGTCTGGGTTCACTATACTCAGATCATGCCCTTGAGTAAAAAATGTTAAGATGCTTCAGCAGCTGGCTGGGAGGAAGAAGATAACATTTATCCCTCTATAGGAATGCCTTTCTTCTCCCATGTTTCGATCTACAATCTCCTGTCCAGCAGTGCCCTAAATTAACCCTGTTGTGTGTTCTACATACAATTTAATTAACCCATCTTGCTTAATGGAGAATGTGGCTTCAAATTCCCTTAGGCAGAGTCAAATCTCCCTTTAGCTGGATGACTGTCCCAGTTATTGGGTAACTATTCAGTTATTGGGTAAGAAAAGTGAGAGCAAAGCCTTCTTCTTCTCCCATTAGGAGTCTGAGTCTTCTCAGGCAGTACATGGTGCACCTAACACTTCACCTGGGTACTGGCCAGAACCCTGGAAGCCAGATGCTGCAATGCTTTATGCTAAAAGATTTGCTCCTCCTTCCCCCTTTCCAGTCCTACGCTTAGAGCTGAAATTCAGAATGCAGAAGCTCTGGGATCTCATACAAGGATCTCAATAGTGGAGGTACAAGAGTCTGTGCGGTGTGTTATAGCTGGAGAAGATAGTTGGCAGCTATAGCGCTACTAACAAGGAATTACCACCACTACTGACAACTCCTTTTGAGCATTCAGCTGACTCCACCAGTAAAGTCAGATTTTCTTTCTTTACTGTTAGACTTTATTTTGCTTAAGGAAAGTCCTGTGTCTTGCACAGTCTATGCACTGGACCATACTCTTCTACATACCCCACAGCGAACTGCCTACGCAGGGACGTTGTGAACACAGCTTAATGTTTGTCAAAGCCTGAGGTGGTGCACTTGACTTTCAGGAAACACGGAATACTGATGGCCCAGGATACTTTCTGAAGATTGTCCATGGATCAGCAATAGCCACATAAAATGGAGATAGGCTGAAAGAACATTGCTTTCCAGCAACACCTGGAGACCAGTGCTTCAAACTGTATCCTATCTCCAGCACTCTGCAGAAATGTCAGCAATGAGCATAAATTTGGGTCTGGGTGAAAGACACTTCTTAAAGGTGGTACTTTTTACATGTGCACCTTGAACCCTTGACACTGACAACTATCTAATGACTTTTCTTATTAGTGCTGTATTTATATTAGAAGTTGAACTGCAACAGTTGGAAATGCAGAAGTTAACTTTTTACCCTCTCCAAAGTGTATTCATTTTGTTGTAATATATACATGGTACTTGCACATTCATCAGTATTTGAAATCCAGTCTTTAAATTGTCCTATATATGCACATATATTTATAAGTTAATAAAAATATACCCTTTCCACAATTTTTTCTACAATGAAATAGCCTGTGAGCAAATTACATTTTCTTTTTACTGTTTACTCAGCACAGTGAAAGAATATATTGACTGCTAAGTTTCTATGACTTTTTCCTTTACAGTTTAAGAAAATGGACTCCCACTCTTATTAATTTCAAGTATTTTCCTTGTTGTCCCATAAATTGTCACTGCAGCTCTGACCTCTTTGTAGATTTACAGGTAGAAAGAATTAAGACACCTATTTATTTATAGTCATTTCCAAAACAGCTGTGAAGCCACATGCTCCTCACAAGAGTTTTATAGACTGTGGGTGTTTCAATCATAAAACCATGTGGCTGGCATATAAAACCAAATCCACTTCAAGAGCTGAATTCCTTAATTGGATGCCTGGGGCCATTATATTAGCCTGTGAGTTATATCTTTTATTATTCTTTTCCTTACTTTTCTTTAGCCACTGACTTAAAAAACCTGTACATATGGAAAAGGATGATTTCTTCCCATTTCATTTCTTCAATTATCTGATGTGGAAGATCCTACATGATCCTTTAATCCTACATAATCACACTGTTAATGAGTGAATGGTGTCAACAAGGAAGCAGCCTGGTTCACCCTATGCTATGAAATCTCAGGTTCCTACTCGAGTCCTTGGACATACGACTTATCAGATGCAGCTCACTGGAGGAATGGAGTTAGTCAACCCTGTTAAGCAAGATTGAGGGCTGGGCCTTCCAAAGCTTATATTGCTGCACAAAGCACATCATAGAATCATAGCATACCAGGTTGTAAGGAACCTCTAGGATCATCTAGTCCAATCTTTCTAGACAAGCATGACCTAGACAAGATGTCCTGTTCAGCAGAATCTTAAAGGTTGGGGAGTTCACCACTTCCCTGGGGAGATTATTCCAATGGCTGATTGTTCTCCTTGTGAAAAATTTTTCTCTTGTGTTGTTAGAATCTCCTCAGGAGTAACTTGTATCCATGGGCCTTCATCTTTTCCATGTGACTCCTTGTAAAAAGGGATCAAAGGTAAAGTGCAACAACAATAACAAAAGTAACAAACTAAAATCAAGCAAGAATATTACTGTTGTATAGCATGACAGAGAACTATATATTGGTATTAAAAATTAATATGGAAAATTAATGGCATAGGAATAATTCAAGTCCCACACAAAAGACACTCAAAGCTTGCACAATAGCCAGAGCCACCACCTGGGTATAGGATGGAAACAGATGGCCCCAACCAACATGAGATGAAACTGATGCTGATCAGTATGAGAAGGGCAGGCAACAAATCATCAACAGCCTCACAGATGGCAAAGTACTCAAGATGGCCTGTGCCACTGAGGCCTCCTGGATGGCTGATACTATGAGAACTTAATCAATTTAATCTTTTCCCCACTGACAATATCAAGGATGCTCTCCTCTCTCTATACTAAAAACTTATCAAACCAAATCATGTTTGTGTATTGAGCACTGATTTCAGAGGATTTAAAATGTATTGTGAAGCTGATACAGGGCTCAGGCCCATGCACAGATCCACTGTTGTTGACATTTGCCTGGATGTGAGTTAATGCCACAAAGGATGCCAACTGGCTTGTCAGGATGAACACATGACTTGGTCAAGCTCATATTCCACTGCAAGAAGCAGGCTGAGCACAACTGGTTTGTGGGCTCGCAACTGAGCAGAGTACCAAAGCAGTACTCAGAGAATTACATGGGATTAGCTTTGTGTCTAAATGACTGCATAGACACAATGATCTTGAGGGAGGACTTCACCAGCTTTTGCTAGAGAAACAGCCAGGTCAGATGAAGCCTTGGGTGGCATGATTTAGTGTGAGGTGTCCCTGCTTATGGCAGGGGGGTTGGAACTAGATGATCTTAAGGTCCTTTCCAACCCTAACTATTCTATGATTCTAAAACAATGAAGAAGAAAAAGCCCTTCTTCATTCATTTTCCTTCAAGTGAGGTGTTTCACTCACTCACTGTGAATATCGGGAGATGGTCAGATCACTTAATGGGCTACTGGAGCCACTTGTGATAAGGAATCAACAACAACCAAGTAAAAGATGGGCTGAGGACATGCTGTACTACTGTAGTGCAGCTATAGTGCTCTCAAGTGCATCAATTACACATCAGAGTTTTTAATAATATCAGGAAAATTGGCAAATACATTTCTGGTTAACCTAATAAATTATTTCAGCATAATTAAAAGATGATAAAAATAACAATAAGGAGAATACTTGATATATAAGATGCTTAAGTGATTTCAGATGGGAAGATACAAGTCCATACTTTTAATCCAGCATAGCAAACAGTTGAGAAAACCCTGTTAATAACCTCATTCTTGAATATATTCTGCCACTTTACTCAAAGTTGCTTTTGGGTAAATTGTTCATTTTAGAGATTTCTGGTTTCCTGGCAATTAAGCAAGAAAATAATAATTATTGTTACAGTTAACAATTACTGCTACTGTTAATAATTATCACAATGTTCTATCAGAGAACATTATTCTGATTCAGGCAGAGGCATTGAGTTGTCAACATGGCAAAGTTTCTGGAAATAAAATGAGTTTTAGATAAAATTATGTTTGCTTGTGATCCAATGAAATGGAAGGAGCGTATATGCCAAACTGATGATTAGGCTATAAAAAGACTCGACAATAACTAATTCATATGTAATAGCATACATTTGTTTATAAGGTTACAAAGCCTGAAAAGTTCTTATTGTTGCAGACTTGATACTTGAGAGTGAACATAAGGCTGTCTGGATCACAGCATCATTTTTGTAACTTATTATTAAATCATGCTACAGATAGCAAATAAAGCTTTTATTACTGGAAAATTGTTTCATCTAGCATAGAAAATTGTGGGAAGAGTCCTTTCTTAATTACAAATTTTACTCAGTTCTTTGGTTCTATCATGCAAATGTTTCCTTAGAAGAACAAGCACTGCCAAACTAAATTAGAAACAAGTCAGGGGTTTATGAGCTTTAAAAGATGGTTAAAGCAGCTCAGAAATATATTCTATGTGTAAGCTAGGGAAAAGTAGTGGAAGATCACAGAATCAGATTTGCTTTAGTGTAAAATATTCTTGTGGTTGAAAATGGGGCCACATCAGGACCATGTTCTCTAAAGGATGGTCATGGGGTAAATCATAAAAAGTAGCTAGAAATTCTACACTCCTTTAAAGAAAAGTTTGATACTTTCCTGCTTTGGTTGAATAAAAAGCTGAAATGCATTTAGAGTAGGACAGAATGGGACAAAGTATATATTTTAAAGCACCCACAGTTTTCACAGCAAAGATGAACTTAGACAAGTTCCAGCTTCTCTGTTACACAGCTCAAGTTATTCTCTTAAACACGATTCATCTACTCTCAATTGATAGAACTTGAGTTAATGAAATAAAGAAAAATCCCGATCTTCTTGACATTAAGTAATATTCTTGGGAGCAAGTGAGAAGTGTATCAGAGGTTATTTGCACAAGGTCTTCATACATGGAGATATGTTACAAAGGAGGAAGCCGCCCATTACATTATCCCTTGATTTGTTGCTGTTGCCATCTAGTGTTTTACAGAGGGCTGCTGGGTACAATACTATCTTCTGCCCAGCTCTGACTCTCCCTTTTTATTTAGTTCCATCACACTTTTAGTTTCTCAGCTCTGTAGAAGTGATCCTTCTGTCCACACCTTTTTTGACAACACCTTCCCCAAGCTTCCCAATGGATAAAAATAAGCCCAGTTGACATCAAGCCGCAATTTGCATGAGCTAGTTTTGCCAAAATCTGGAGAATTTTCTTGGGATGTGTTCCAACACATGAGGAGTTGAGAGGAAGCATCTCAAGGTCACCACAAAGAAGGAGGGTGTAAGCAAGAGAGGTGTAACCAGACTCATCATCGGCATGTCTCATGCTATAACAGAAGAGCAAAACCTTGCCCCTAGCACATCTCTGTTGTATAACCACAACCTGGGTGACCAGTATAGTGATATACACTTGCTCGCATTACTGACTTGTGCCCTCACACCTGCTGCTGACACGATCCCTGCCTTTGTAGCCCTTGTTGAGGTAGCTGCAGATTGCAGGTTTAGGTATTTCATACATCCAGTGCCTGCTGTCATGAAAAGCATCCCGGAAAGCTGCTTCCCCGCACAGTATATTATAGCTGACAGGCTGGTCACGGATGTGCTGCCACTTCTGCTGCTCAGGAGATCCTTACAAGATTGTTCCTCCCCTGTGCTCTTGTCAAGAAGATTTTTGCAAGAGTTGTGTGCTGTGCTGAGTAGTTAAATGAAATATTTCTACTGCATTTGAAGACCCCTATGGCAACAGGATTCCATTGACCATATTATGTCTGGGAGCACAAAAGCAGCTGTCATTCATGGATCTGTCTTCTCTATAAGTCATTCTGTGCACTAGTCTGCCAAGAAAGGGATGAGTGTTGTGGTAAATGTGCTTTATTTCTTGACTTCTTTCATCTGTGCATAGCACCCTGTATCTTGGCATGGTGATAGCTTGAAAGCACAATTACATTCCCTCATTGCATTTCAGAGAAATAGGTCACATCTTGTCCAAATTAGAACCATACAGACAATTATGCTTCTAATTACACAATATAGACTTTTAACTACATCCCACTAATAATGCTTCTGTTACCTGACCTTGGAAGTGCAAGTACTATTGCTGGCATGGCCATGATGAAATCAGGTACTCAGCATGGCCTCATCTTCCATTCTCTCCTCCCTCTGAGTTAGCTCTACTTGCATGTTTTTCTGCATGTATAAGTAAAAGCAACCAAAAGTCATTACAAGAAAATCACTACCTAGCTTTTGTACAGTGGGAACCGATTAGCTTATTTTCGTTTGGTTTTGTGATTGTTTCAATAGCTTGCAATTCACTATATACCTCTAGGCTGGTGAAATGTTTTCAATCGCACTTGCTTTAGTGTGGAAGGAGCTTTTCTGACTGCTCCTTTGCCCTGGTAAACTCTAAGAGCAGGACTCCCAAATAAATTTTTTTCATTTAATGCACCAAAACTTGAGATCCAGAGCCAGAGCTGCCCTTCATGAAGGACAGAGTCCACTTGTGATCCAAGAGGTAGATCTGATCAAAAAGAAATGAGTGGAGATGTAAAGAACAGCCTCATTTTCCACACAGCACTGCAGATCCTACTTAATACCAGGTTCTGGTGCTTACAGAAACATTACTTTGGCTTTTTGGGGGTTTGCCTTTTTTTTCATTATCTGTTCTTTTTCAGATGAGTAACATACACAATTTGATTCTTTGATTTTCTTCATACTGGAGCTGGTGACAGAAAGGCAGCAGTGCTGTGTGATAATGGGATTCCTCAAGCAAAGAATAGGGTGATTTTAAGGAACAGATGAAGTTTCCAAACCCCAACTTCATTTTTAATAAGTGTTCCCATACCATTCTCATTCAGACAACTCCCGTGGACCATAGCCTTTATTGTGGTATTTTGAATAGTAAAATGGACTTCCGGGGCAATTTGCTGGAGTAGAAGTGATACAAAAGAAAGTAGCAGCTATGGAATTTTCTGAGATAATGTAGAAAAGCACATCATTAAGTAACTTCATGATGGTGATCAAAGTTAAAAGAGGAAGACCCCTCCTTGAGAGTTCTTTCTTTGTCCAAGTAATTAATGTATTATTGGCCTCAAAAAAAAGGATTAAACAACCTTGTCTCTTACAGCAACCTTGCTAATAGTTATCTTGCCTTGGAAAAAGCTAACACTGTATTACTGTAGTGCTCTTCACCCCAAAAGTACATAGTTGGCAGTCCTTGTTGCAACCAATAGGAAGAGCAAAATCCTCATGCACCTTTGAAGGGCGAATCTTTTGGCTGGGACATAGCAGTTAATTAATATTTTTCAGTACTGCAGTGTCCCAACCAAGGTCAGGGCTGCATTGTGCTAGGCATTATACGGATTCATGGAAGGAGTAAGTTGCTGCTCAAAGCTCAATAGAAAGGAATGATAAAAGTTGGAGGGCAGAACGGGAGCTCATTCAAACCGAATGTAAAAGATAGCACTCATCACATGACTTTTAACCTAGGGTTCTACCCAACTTGCTGTGCTGCCTCATAGCAAAAAACCCACCATGTAACACAAAACTCAGTGATTTTAGGTTATCCTCTGAAGAGTAGAGTTGCAATGGCAGCTTAATTATCCTTCTGAAATAGTGGTTGACAGTTACAGTCAATAATCAGCTGGAGCTTGCAAGTGGGAAAGTGAACATTATGGTCTTTGCTAAACTGAAGGCAACATGTCTTATTCAAAACAGAGCAGTCTAAGTTGCATGTGTAGGAATTGCATGGTTTCCTCTGCCTGAACACTCGTGCTGAAACTCCATCCTGAATAAAAATGAGTTTTGCAAGCAATATTGAAACGGAGATTCTTATATAATTTATATCTCTGGGAATCTGGGCATACGTGTAATGAATGTAATACAATTTTAATTTTCATTTTATGACTCAGGATACAAGAAGACATAGCTTCTCCTACTACAATTACCTTTGATTAATCTGTGGGAGTTATTAATTTCAGACAAAAGTTTTGGTTATTTGAATGTCCAGCCTAATGAAATTACTCGTATTAGTTTGAGGGTAGATGATGACACAGGTATAATGGGCAGTGAAACAGAGATGTATTGGACAGCTTACTGGAAATTGAAATGACTGCAAATGAATATTACACATTGACCCAGGAGCACAACGGCCACTTTTCAACAAGAATTCTTTTATCTCCCCTCTGTTCACACTCTTAACATACATGCAACACAATCTGCTTTAAGCTATAACCAAGCACTTCTCTGAAACGCAAAGCACAGATGAGAAGAAAGGACTATTAAAGGAACAAAAGTATTCCACCCAAGCATATTAACATTATAATTTTTATCCTCTGTTCTTATAGTGGCCAAGGAATGGAAAGAAAATTGGGCTCCTTTCTGCAAGGAGCTGTTCAGACTCTCCAGAAAATAAAGTCTGAGCTCAGAATTCACAATCTTATTTTCAGCAAACCAACAAAGTAAATACAAGAAACAGTGGCAGGGAATACAAAGAGGTCTGATGAGGGAGACAGTATTAAGGAAGGATATGCTTATGCGTTGTACAACTGTTGAATCTCTTTGGTTGCATTCTGCTCTGTTTCACTACATATCCTGTTCTGATGAAAATAGGTGTAAAAAGAAAAGATGTTTGCCTGCCTTAATTAACATATATTCCTTTCAAGATGTGGTATACTGGTGTTTGTAACAGCCCAGAAAGGTACTGAAAATCACCAGATGGATCCCAAAACTGTAAGAAAGAAACACACCTGAAAACACCTGGTGTTATCAGAAGCGCATATGTGATTATATAAAGCCTGTTTGGTGCTTGTACTCTCAGTCCATTTCAGAGCTTAGGTCCCATCATACCTATGCATGTACCTCAATCGGCCATAAAGCAAAAGTTAGGGGTGAGATATGGAATTTCAGAATGCTTGTTCCATGCTCCTATACAATGGATGGAAAAATTCAATTAATTTTATATATTACATATATAGAGGAAAAAGTATCATAGAAACATAGAGTTGTAGAATTGTTCGGGTTAGAAGGACCTCAAGATCATCCTGCTTCAAACCCCTGCCATGCGCAGGGACACCTCACACTAAACCATGACACCCAAGGCTCTGTCCAACCTGGCCTTGAACACTGCCAGGGATGGAGCATTCACAACCTCCCTGACCAACCCATTCCAGTGCCTCACCACCCTCACAGGAAAGAATTTATTCCTTAGATCCAATTGAAACCTCTCCTGTTTAAGTTTGAACCCGTTACCCCTTGTCCTGTCACTACAGTCCCTAATGAAGAGTCCCTCCCCAGCATCCCTATAGGCCCCCTTTAGATACTGGAAGGCTGCTATGAGGTCTCCACACAGCCTTCTCTTCTCCAGGCCAAACAGTCCCAGCTTTCTCAGCCTGTCTTTGTATGGGAGATGCTCCAGTCCCCTGATCATCCTTGGGGCCTCCTTCTGGCTTGCTCCAATAGCTCCATGTCCATTTTATGTTGAGGACACCAGAACTTTAAGTCTGTAATGTGGCTGGACAATGAAAGCTTAAATAAACACGTTACTAAGTGAGTTCATCTCTGAAATAAGCTAAATTCTGAAGTCCTCACACAAAGCTTGCACTACATTTTTACAAGTTTGCCTATAAAGGGCTGGGAGAATATCAAATATTATTTTATTGCATTTAACAGTGGATGAATATTTTTCATTCTGTCTCAAACAAAATTATGCACTCTCAAAGAGTAAATAAAACTTTATTTACTAAAATAAAATATTATGAAAGATAAATGTTTATATATAAATGGCAAATGCTTTCCCTATATATTCTTACTTTGGAGCAAAAACATGGCAAATGTATCTTCTCTTTTAAGCATTATTTCCCCCCCCTACACTTTTACCACTATTTTCCCATATTTGTCATTGCTTGCAAAGTACACCACCGATTGCATCTGTATTCCTGGATATCCTACTTACAATATATCAGGTGAAAGCAATCTGTGAGAGCCAGGTTCTTGCTTTTTTTCTGCATTTCATACCGCAAGCCTTCTTTTGGGGTCTACTACCACAACCACCAAGAGATTTTTTGTTAATTCTTCCTTGTAGTTCTACTTATTTAAAAGATATCTTTCTTTCAAGTACTTATGTAGGTGTTTATAAGTGGATTTCTCCTCACAGTTGCTGGGATGGGAGCCGAAACATATTTTTACTGAGCTGATGAGTGCTTTGTCTTGCCCAACAGAAATATCAGAGCTAAGCTTTGGAAGGAGCCATCTCATTTTCAGCCCAAGAGTACCTGGATACTGGCATACAGTAGAGACAGGGCAATAACAGCATTCAAGCTCCTCCGACCTTGGTTTAATTCCCTGATTCTTTCACAGACTTCCTGTATAGTTTTTTGGGATATTATTTAATAACTGTGGGCCTCAGCTCCTCCCTACAAAATGGGAACTATTCCACAACTTCTGTGCCAGTCTTTATTTTGTATCAGCTGGCACTAAGCTCTTCAGAGCAAGAACATCTACTACCTGCATGAGATTATCTACCTTAGTAGGGTTCTGCCTATGACTCTAAATGTAGTTACAATACAAATACTTAACACAAATAAAAGCCAAGTAAAATCAGGTAGATTTGTACTGTTATGAGCTTCTTAGAGGCATAAAAGTTGAAACTAACTGTCTTACTTGAAAAAATACAAAGACCTTTCACTTCCACCATTTCTCTAATAAATATCTCACTGGCACTCAACCTCCTGACTTTAATTATTGGTCTTTTTAAGTTCATATGCATTAAATAAATATAATACCCTTACTTAGCCAGTCCACATGTGCCTCACATCGTTGTGATAGAAGCAGTAGTGCTTTTTCCTTGTCAGCCTAGAAAGAAGCATTTTATAGAACAATCCTACTCTGTTTTCCAAATTACAGTGCAATAATTGGTTTGCAGTTCCCAGTCACGACTGAGTTTCTGTATCTCCTACATTGTTTCCTTCTCTTTTCATTTCCATATCTACATCTTCAATTTAAGAGCTGAAGAATTATTCAGCAGCACAAACCAACAATTTCTCTTCCTTGTAAAACTTTCTTTGCCATTTTAGTACACTGCTGAAGATGCTGGAAAATGTGTATATTCAAGATGTGTATATTTTGTACTGTATGTACAGAAAGCCAAATCTTATATCTACTCTGTAGAAACTGCGTCTGCTCTTCCACTTCAGAAGACAACAGAATGGCAACATTTGGTTCCTGAAAATAGATAGTGAACATCTGACAAGTGGAATTAACTCCAAACCAGGAAGACATTACAATAGTGAAAAGCATAAGAAAATATACTACTTTTAAGATATCACATTGATAAGGGTGGCCTAAAAGCTAACTAAAGATGATCCCCAATTATCAAGAAGCACTGCTCTGTGTAAGTAATCTTAACAAGCAATGAAATTAGACAGTGCAGTTCAAAAGAAAATTATGATATAAATGCAGAAATCTCATTACTCAAATGGTATGGAATATTCAACAGAGAAAAAGATCTGAAAGTAGGAGAGCAATAACTTATCTTTAAGTTTTCCCTTCCAATTAAAACTTTGTCACATGCCCATTTTTTTAAGACATCCTGAATTGCAGAATTGGCACCATCTCACCAAATGCGTAACGCCACTTGTGATAAAAGGTATATCATTTTGTGCCCCACAGTGTCTCTCTGCATCATAAAAATAGCCAAGGATTATGTATGTCAAAGGAAAAGACTGAGCTCCAGGGTTGGAACTAGATGATCTTAAGGTCCCTTCCAACCCTAACTGTTCTATGATTCTATGTCGGAGCCATCTGCTGAACGAATCAGACAGAAACCGCCACAATCACCAAACCGCTAGATACTGCCAGCTTTACCTAAAAGGAAACACAACATGGCACACTAGTCTGACATTCCCTGTTGTCAAAGAATATGACTCGTGTGCTGATCCAGTGAGCGTCTGAGCAGCTTTAAGCACAGAAATGGTTTAAACTGATTTTGTCAACTTGATTGAAATAGAATGAAAGGAAAAGACTATAAGATCAAAGTGTTCCAGCTCCAGATTGTGGGGTTACTATTCTGAGCAAAAGGCCATTCATTTTGCATGTCCCATTTCACACAAAGGTCTCAAAAATATTCTAAAATAAGTGACAAATTTATCACCTTCAAAAATAAAGAATATTCTGTCAAGGCACAGTCATCAAAATGGATCTGAAATTAAAGCACTGCACTAAAAAGAGAGTGCCTGGCTTAATTATGACAGGTTTACAGTATTGGTTCCTTCAGTTTTGTCCATACTATAGACTATACATGGCCAACACATTGAAACAAAGATGGTCCATGCTCATCCACACTACTTAATGTTGTTGTATTCCTGTGCCAGCTAGAATATTTTCATGACTGATTTTGGGAATAGCATCAGTCAGGAAATCTTCCTGTTACTCAGTATAGATAAAGTCACCCTGTTTCAGAAGAGAAGGAGAGGAGACTTTACCCAGACAGATGTGAACTGTGTTATGCTGTCCTCTCAGCTGAAAAAAAAAAAACCCAGGCACTTGCTTTATCAGTAGATAGGTAGCTTTTCTGTCCATAAAGAGAGGAATTACACACATTTCGGTATCACAGTTAGGTGGCTTTGGCTGTCATCTGCAGCACAGTTGGCCATCTTTGCCTATATGCAGTGCTGGACTATGTCTTCTATCCTGCAAACAACTGGTGGGCTTCCCTTCTCCTAACTTACCAAGTAATAGTGTCTTTTCCTCTTTTTTGCCCTGCCATGCACCCCAGGGGACTGTTGCATTTCAGAGATATATCTGTATCTGTCCATGAACCTGTCTTGTATTCTTGCAGCTTCTTGATATCACATCATGCATCTTGGTTTTAAATTTCTGTACATCAAGATTTCTTTTCTGCAGTTATTTCTCTCATTACATCAGTGAAATAAAAACATGGAGCTCTTACCATATGCTGTATGCTTCCAGCACTCTCTTCACTTTCCGTGCATTAAATTCTTAGCCTCACTGATGCCTCTGGACTGTAAGTTCTTTGGGGAGGGGACCTTCTACCACTATGCGTTTGCAAAGTGCTTAACATAACAAAAATATAGTGTGTGTTGGCTGTTAGGGATGACTATAATAAACATAATAAATAATAATAACCTTTATAGCAGTCCACCTATTACCAGAGATCAGAGTAAAACCTTGCAGGAAATGGGAGTGATGCCCGCCCTGGGATACTTTCTGTGCCATTCTTAGCACAAATTAAGACAAAAAAGAAAATTGCTCATAATGAGGTCTAGATGAAAGAGCTATAACAGAAACTGGGGGAAAG
The DNA here is from genome assembly GCA_002631895.1 of Agapornis roseicollis. Lineage (NCBI taxonomy): Eukaryota > Metazoa > Chordata > Aves > Psittaciformes > Psittacidae > Agapornis > Agapornis roseicollis. The sequence goes on from NDXB01001048.1 coordinate 17,141, forward strand.
GTTCCTCCTGGTCTCAACTTTGCTACAGGCAAATGGTCTTGGCCTAATTGCAATTTTGTCTCTTAGAATTTGACAGTAATTGTGGCACAGGAGCAGTCTAAGCAGGCAGTTGTTAGAGGTGTGCTCTTTCCCCCTTTGCCCAATTTGTTTGAATAGGGTTGCGATTTCCTCCCTTCTATGTTTTCTGATTCTGCCTTCCCAAACAGCTCTTGTGGTGCTCTCTTCCTCTTTCCTACACGCTCCACTTCTTCCTCACTTCAGTCTCTCACTCTGCACCCCAAAATCATCACTCACACCCCCACACGACGTGCAGCCATCCTCCCCTCCTCTTCTTCTCACAAAAGCTCACATACGCCTGTTCTGTGTATGGTGTTCCCAGGTGGTGATTAATGAGAGCTGGAGCTGGAGCTAGAAGCTGTGATGAGTGTCTATATAATAGCAAACATTCGTATGGGCAAGAGAGGCGGTAGCATGCGTTTCTCTTCCCCAAGCTGCCAAACACACCTACTATTTCATAGCAACTGGTTAAAAATATGGAGTTCCTGAGCCTCAATTCAGCCAAAGCTGCCTAAAAGGTCCTGTTAAATTCTGAGGCGCAGGAAAACGTGCAGGAGATCCAGGGCCCTCCCACATTAATAAGAGAGGATCTATATCTCCCCAGCTTGGTTGTCATCAGGTTAATTCTGCCGCAGCAAAGGGATTGTCTTGCAGGAAAGGTTTCTGCTTCTGTTGGTGTTTTAGCCCCAGCTGGCAACCAAGCCCCACACAGCCTCTTGCTCATGCTCCCCTGGTGAGATGGGGGAGAGAATCGGAAGGGTAAAAGTGAGAAAACTTGTGGGTTGAGATAAGAACAGCTTAATATGTAAAGCAAAAGCTGCGGACACATGCAAAGGAAAACAAGGAATTCCTTCACTGCTACCCATGAGCAGGCAGATAACCAGCCATCTCCAAGAGACCAGGGCTCCATCACACATAATGGTGACTTGGGAAAACAAACACCATCATTCTGAGCATCCCGCCCTTTCTTCTTCCCCCCCCCCCCCCTTTTTTTTTTTTTCTT
>NDXB01001048.1:18252-39066 GCA_002631895.1 Agapornis roseicollis
CCCCCCCCCCCCGATTTTATTGTTGAGCATGACACCATATGGTATGGGATATCCCTTGGGTCACTCGGGGTCAGTTGTCCTGGTGTGTCCCCTCCCAACTCCTTGTGCAGCCCCAGCCTGTTCACTGGTGGGGTGAGGAGCAGAAAAGGCTTTGACTCTGTGTGAGCACTGCTCAGTAGTAATGAAAACATCCCTGTGTTATCAACACTGTTTCCTGCACAAATCCAAATCAAAGCCTCATACCAGCTGCTATGAATGGAATTCAAAGAACCACAGACTAGTTTGGGTTGGAAAGGACCTTAAAGATCATCCAGTTCCAGACCCCTGCCATAGGCAGACACCTTCCACTAGAGCAGTTTGCTCCAAGCCTTGTTCCACCTGGGCTTGAACACTGCCAGGGATGGGGCAGCCACAGTTTCTCTGAGCACCCTGTGCCAGAGCCTCAACACACTCACAGGGAAGAATTTCTCCCAAATGTCTATCTAAATCTACCCATTCCCCTTTGTCCTGTCATTACATTTTGCACCCTTGTCATAAGTTCCTCTCCAGGTTTCTTGTTGGCCCCTTTAGGCACTGGAAGCTGCTCTAAGGTCTCCCTGGAGCCTCCTCTTCTCAAGCCTCCTCTTCTCAAGCCCAGCTCTCTAGGCCTGTCTTCATAGGAGAGGTGCTCCAGCCCTCTGATCATCCTTGTGGCCCTCCTCTGGACTTGTTCCAACAGGTCCACATCCCTCTTGTTTTGGGGTCCCCAGACAGAAGTGAGTGCAGTACTTCAGGTGTGGTCTCACTAGAACAAAGCAGAAGAGAAGAATCACCTCTCTCAACCTCAATCTAATTAACTCTATCCCAGCCAAAAGCAGCACAAATGGTAACAGTGGAAGTGGTGCGTCTGTCTTCCTATAAAACACAACACAGGGCTCTGTCCCAGGGGTGTATGGAGGTCTCTGCTCCAGCAAGAGCTATGAGCAAGCTCGCCTTACCACAGACACCCTCCTGCCAGTCTCCTGAAGTGATTTCATTCAAAGCATATGTTTGCATTTCAGGCAGAAACAGCTTAGGTCCTATCATGTGTGTTTTGAGGGAAACTGAGAAGTGTGCAAACAGAACAAGTGACATTTAATCTCTACTCCTGCGCTTTTAACTGAGAAGCCTGACAATATTCCGTGACTGGATAATGATTCAGGGAGAGCTATTGGAGAGACAAAGTGGGAAGAAAGATGTCAAAAGGAAAAAAACAAGCAACCAAACAACTGTGATTCAAACTAGATGTCCATTAGGGTTGATTTTATGCTGAGCAGGAAGGAAAGATGGAAAGAAGGAGAATCCTAGACTGTCTTGAGTCTAAACAGCTGAGTTTCTGCATCAGGAAGAAAAGTTTTCCTGAACTTGTGTCAATAATGATTCAAATTGAAAGCCATGATGTGAAGAGGTTGTTTCTACATCAGTTTTGTAAAATTCAGCAGGACAAAACCACACAAAATACAGACAAGGTATTTTTGAACTCTAGCTCTTGTTTAGAAAGTACGTTAGATTTACCTGTCACATACATTCATACCTGCCTTCAGAACCAGGGCTGGGCTACACTAAAAGCAGTTCCAGTGGATAGTACACAGCATTTGAATGGCCAAACAGTGCCTCATCTGATATGCCATCCAACTTGTAAACAGATGAAGACAGAATGCAACTTAAAGTGCTAGCCATTGTTCTGGATTGCCTTAATTTGACTACATTGGATCCTCTCACATCATTTCTAATCTCATTTTCCTTTGTGTAATTTGTCCTATGTGATATTTGCCTCTGTTACCTTTGTGGTTTTGGCCTCTGTTACCTCTGTGGTGTGGTCTCTGCTAGCTAACCTTTATGCCTCCTCCTTTTCTTTCCCCATGTGCACTCACCACTGACTGTGTGTCCTGTTTTCAGCAGGGATATGGATAATTTCCTTCTGGCACATGGATATAAGATAAATGAGGAATAAGCAGAGATCAGAATCTATTGTGCTCATTAAAGAAACTTTTTGTCTGCTTTGCTCTTCAAGTAAATAGGGTATAACAAGTAGTCTGCTAAAAGATGAAAATCCAGGGTAATAGAAGACCTTGTGCTGCTGTGAGCACAGTCAGTGAGATGCTGTGTCTTTGTTTTAGCTTCATACAGTGGGACACATTTGTCCTTGCGTCACAAATCACATACACTCACAGCTCTACCCAAGCTGATCGTTAGGACAGAGTAACAGCCAAATTACACCCCTCTTGAGGAAAGGTGTGATGTGGTCACTGGGACCTGGCCTTTTTATCCCATGTGATTAATCATTTATTCTCTCTCATGAATGTTTCAGGATCCATTCTGATTGCATTTTAGTTTTCTCCTCCTAGAAATTGCATGGGATTGCTGTAGGATTTCTCTGCTTTCTGCTCTTGAGCTACCTGAGTGTCATGCTGCTCCTTTAAAACAGTTCTTTGCTATGTCCCACTCTTCAGCCTTTTAACAGAGAATACTGAGGGAGGAGAAGCCGTGCATAGAGGGAAATACTGTAGTGTTTCTGAGCCTGACTTCTGTCTGAAGGGAGAAGGAGCAAGGGAAATCTGGGAACATCAGGACATATCTGGAGAACTGTGCAGGTCCTTCCTTTGAACACCACCTGCATTTTTTATTCAGCCATTAAAGGACCAAATGTACTGAGAAATAAGTCACTACCTCAATTAAAACGCTTTATTCCCAATTATTTCAATGTGGAATTGTTCATCTGCTTCAGTAGAATTTCTATTCCAGTCTGAGAAGTGTTGCCTATACTGAATAATTCCCATGCCAGGTCCTATGCTGGACAAATATCCTGCTTTACAATTCTTTTCTCTTGACAGCATTTGACAGATATTTTAGTGCCTAAAAATGTATTTCTGCAACTTTCATTTAGGTACATCTCTATTTAAAATCTGAATCTGATGGAAATATTCTCTTCTAGGCAGATTTGTCCAAAGCTGAACTTCAGCCCAGCTGGAACATTTAGTTTTTCCCCACTGAGTTATATGATCTTTTTAATGGAAATGTCATCTCAACCTTAATTATTGCAGTATAAGGAGAAGATGCTATAATATTCATGACAGCAAGTGAAAAATAACTAGATGTAATATATGGGAATATCTAAGATTATTGATCTCTCTGGTAGCAGCTCTTAGTAACATCCAGTTCTGGAATTTTTAACAGTGAATTTCAGAGAAATAAATGGAGAGGCAAAGCCTTACATTAGTGTTCAGTTTGGGAGAGTTCAATCAAAGATTACGTTGTGTCCTAGTATTTCTCAGACTTGGGCATTAAAACTTTGAAATCCTTTTCCTTGTGACTTGAACCCTATCTTTGTAAGTTCCTCCTTTTTCTCTATTGTATCTCCACTGAAATATCTGCTTTTAACCATTTCAGATCCTAAATTCTGTCTCTTTTTATTTATTAAGCCCTGCTTCCTTTAAAGGCAATGGCAAATGATGTTGCTAAAACTATTTTGAATTGAAAAAGAACCTTAATACTTATGGACATCTATTTATACTTATAGGGTAAATATTTTATAATAATCTTGTATCCTATGAATGTGTCTTATATTTCCTTATATCTGACTTGAAATTTTTAATTCTAACACTTTGAGCCCAGTATTTCTAATATCATCCTTTCTCTTTCCAGATTTTAATATTGCTATTATGCTTCCCCTCAGTCCTATACAGACAAGACTATATTCAGACAGTATATCAGTTTACTTAGTCCTTTCTCATGGACCACTCTTTCCAGATCTCTGTTTAGTATGATTTCAAACTAGTTTTAGTCTCCCACCTCCTAAAAATCCCCCAGAAGCAGCTAATAAACTTTCTCTTTAATGAAATTGCCCTGTGAAATTGCNCAGACAAGACTATATTCAGACAGTATAGGACTGTCTATATCAGTTTACTTAGTCCTTTCTCATGGACCACTCTTTCCAGATCTCTGTTTAGTATGATTTCAAACTAGTTTTAGTCTCCCACCTCCTAAAAATCCCCCAGAAGCAGCTAATAAACTTTCTCTTTAATGAAATTGCCCTGTGAAATTGCTCTAGAATAAGCTCCATACTGCAGAAAGATGCAAGCTTCATGGGTGCTTTGTATTAAATTCATTTCTAATTTGAGAATTTTAAATAAATCATTAAAGAGAGAGTACGGAAAGGGAAGTGGAAGCTGCGTAAAGGTTCTACGCTAATGCAGTCATCCTACCACAGTAAAAGCAAATCTGTTCCTTCTTTTTTGTGCAATTTTATTAATCAGTTATTTGAATAAGCGCTATCAGGAGCAGCATACCAAGTCTTTTATTAAAAAGGTACCACAGAGAAACACATTACATTAAATGACAAAGAAGATTCTCATAGATAAACAAATATTGAAATCTAACAGAGATGAATTACTATTTTTCACCTATTATGGGCTATGCTTATTTATCTTCATTTCAGCAGGAAGTACAAACAGGGCACAATATGTAAGTTTTGACTGGACATAGTTTCTACGGTTACTTTCCAGTTTACCCATTCCGTTTTCCTAACTGGTAATTTTTAATTCCTCATGTATTTTCCATTTCAGGAATCTCCTATATGAGCTAAACATAGATCCTTAAAAGTGACTTTACACTCGCAAACTATAGGTTGACTTCTCTTAGTCACCTTTCATGTGGACATATAGGAGTAGTCCATCAAACCATCAGGTTTCTGAGATCACAGTTTTAAAACTGCCTTTAGACACAGTCTAGAAAAAGCTCATCAAACCTAGGTAGTAGTTTATAAGCAGTTGAAACTAAGACATCAGCACTTATGAAAAAGTCAGGAATGTCTTTTTTTTTAACCTGATGTTCTTACGTGCATCACCTAAAATCTGACCTTACACAAGTAGATGAGAAAATAAAGTATCATCTTTCCTGTCATAAATAAATAAAGTGTCATCTTTCCCTTTTGCTTTGGGCTTTTAACAGCACTTCACCATGTGTTTCAGCTGCAAGGGCATCTTGGGTCACTAATCTATCACCTAGTGTGCTGAATGAAAAAGGGGAAAAAATAAACTCAGATTTAGCACAGGTACAGCACAAGGTATACCAGGTACATGGTCTGGAAAGACAAAACCGACAACAGGAGAGATGGCAGAATTGAATGAGACCTCACTTGGAGCATTGTGTGCAGTTCTGGTGTCCTCAACAGAAAAAGGACATGGAGCTGTTAGAACAAGTCCAGAGGAGGCCACGAGGATGATCAGGGGACTGGAGCATCTCCCATACAAAGACAGGCTGAGAGAGTTGGGGCTGTTCAGCTTGGAGAAGAGAAGGCTGCATGGAGACCTCGTAGCAGCCTTCCAGTATCTGAAGGGGGCCTATAGGGCTGCTGGGGAGGGGCTCTTCGTTAGGGACTGTAGTGACAGGACAAGGGGTAACGGGTTCAAACTTAAAGAGGGGAGGTTTAGATTGGATCTAAGGAAGAAATTCTTTCCTGTGAGGGTGGTGAGGCACTGGAATGGGTTGCCAAGGAAGTTGCAAATGCTTCATCCCTGGCAGTGTTCCAGACCTGGCTGGCCAGAGCCTTGGGTATCATGGTTTAGTGTGAGGTGTCCCTGCTTATGACAGGGGGGTTGGAACTGGATGATCTTAAGGTTCTTTCCAACCCTGACTATTCTATGATTCTATAATGTCTGCTGGCAATCTCATTTTATCTCTTGTCTGTGCAGATCTTCCAGAATTTTTAAAGAGTAAAAACATAGGATCATAAAAAACTGCAGAATTCGACTGCAGATATTATTGAAGACCTCTTAAAGCAAAAAATATGCACAAGAACAGTGCATAGGTCAGATAAATATATATGCATGTGAAAGAGCATGTGTATTCTCACACAATTCACAAAGCATCCTACACCCATGCGCATAGCACTGATATACCAAAGTGAATATTTTGCAGAGGGAGTAATACAACAGACAAAAAAAGAAAATGTTTAAGTAGCCCCTGTCTCTGCAACCCCAATTTATCAGTTAAACCTGTGCAGCTAGCTCTGTGTTACCATGTGGGGGTTTTGCCTTTTACTGGTGAGTAACATGCGGACACGTTCTTTTGCTTGTGCTTATACCCCCTGGACAGGACCTGCAGTTTCTGCTTGAAATGTTGGCAAATTGAATCATTATGAACCACCCTCAGGAATTTCATTGCCTGAATCTTGACAACTGCCGATGACATTCAAGCATTGACTCTAGCAAGAGGTGCTCAAATGGTTTTAAATCTCTAGCTCTGCTTCCTTCTCACTTGAAATATAAATGGTCAACTGAACTTTAGTGCAGAGATAATCAATAGGAATCAAGCAAAAGAGAGGAGGCCATGGCAGACTGGATGGATACTTCAAAAGAGACAATGTCAATACACTTACCATTTCCTCACACTGCAAAAAGACCAATCTGACTCACAGGCATCAGAGTATTCTCCATCATGAATTAGTGTCTTGACAGTGTGGCTTTTTGCTTGCTGGATAGGTTTTGCAGTAATGCTTACCTCTACTCTTCAATATCACTTTCTTACTATACAAAGAAATTAAGCTGTGAGAACTATTAAAATGAAGCCTTTCTTCCACGTTCAGGCAAGACTTTCATTGAAAATGAGACATTTGCCATATGTACAGAGGCAAGAAGGAACACCTTTCAAGGGTTTCTTCAGGCCAAAGTTATTTCTGCACTCAAAGCATTAGCCAAACCAGTTCACCTGCACATCAGGATGTACAGAAAAAGATGCAGACCAGAATAGAAAATGCAGAGATTTGCCATTCTCACGGTGACAGAGCCTCTTTTCTCATCTGCTAACTGTCCAGGCAGGATATTTTTATTGACAATTCACTCCTCTTGCTGTGGGAGCAGACTAAAGATACTCTTAATCTCCCAAATGAGTTATCCTTACACTCCTTTACATGGCCACCATAACTTTAAAGTTTAAATTCCAGCAGACAGAGATGAAATACAGTTAAATTACACCATAATTAAAACCTGAATATATCTACATATTAGACATGAATTTGCTTTCCTAGTACCACAGTGGTATGGAGAAGTCTTCTTTAATTTATCCTACATTTAGATGCATTTAGGCTATAAGTGCTTGACTCTACTATTCTGGTTTTAGTTGGAGTTCACTATCAACCATTTATTTTAGGGATGGAAAATACAGGACAAAGGAAAGTCAGAGGAATGACCTAGAAAAAAAAGAATTATATAGAGCCCAAACCCATGCCCTTAGCCAAGGTTAAGTACCACAGGTGGTCATGATCAGGCTTGGTGAGAGGAAATCATGTCAGACACAAGAGGGAAAGCTGGGCAGAATCATGAGGCATAGACTAACAACCTCAAGGTCTTCGCACGCATGGACTGGGATGTGAGAGGCACTGGGTGAGGCAGGTCATGGTCAACATGTCCTGTGAGTGCACTCCAGGCTGGGACACATATTTTCCTGTTTAGTTTCATGGGGAAGGAACGAAACTTGCCCTCTCAGACCTCTGCACAGTGCAAACCAAAGGGCGCTAAGTGGAGAGAAAAAGGAGGTTTGCTTTAAGAGGATGCTGTCAATGTAATCATGCTAATGCTTGCACTCCATGCTGTTTGGATATGACCTCATCCATCCATTCATCTCTGTGTGGACACAGCATCTCCCAGCTGGACTAATCAGAGCTGGGCAGTTTACCACTGCCTCTTTAGTCAAGCCCATATCTATTGAGCATCACCATGAGCCAGAGCTGTCCAAATATATTTTAAAGATTGAGCATGTTCCCTTAATCTTACCTTCCATAACAGAACCGCAAAAACATATTTCATCAAAACAAATAAACCAACCCAGCCACAGCAACAACAAAATCATCAAATATCAGAATTAAATGGAAAAGCAAAACAAAACAAGAACATACCACCAAACAAAGCATTCCACCAAACACCATCCTGAGAAGGAGCATAAGCAAATAAAGAGCATATGAAAGGCGTTATTTATGTTTCTTAGTGTAGTTCTGGGAGCCAATCATGCAGCAGGGATAAGAGTCTATATGCTGTGGCTACCATGCTTGTTCTCAGAGAAGGAAAAGTGAGACAATAATAACCGTTACTGATGTATCAAAAAATCATAGATCATAGCATCATAGAATAGTTAGGGTTGGAAAGGACCTCAAGATCATCCAGTTCCAACCCCCCTGCCATAAGCAGGGACACCTCACACTAAACTGTGCCACACAAGGCTCTGTCCAACCTGGCCTTGAACACTGCCAGGGATGGAGCACTCACAACCTCCCTGGGCAACCCATTCCAGTGCCTCACCACCCTCACAGGAAAGAATTTCTTCCTTAGATCCAATCTAAACCTCCCCTCTTTAAGTTTGAACCCATTACCCCTTGTCTTATCACTACAGTCCTAGTGAAGAGAACCTATCCAGCATTCTTGTGGGCCCTCTTCAGATACTGGAAAGCTGCTACGAGGTCTCCATGCAGCCTTCTCTTCTCCAGGCTGAACAGTTCCAACTCTCTCAGCCTGTCTTCATATGGGAGATGCTCCAGTCCCCTGATCATCCTCATGGCCTCCTCTTCACTTGTTCCAACAGCTCCATGTCCTTTTTATGTTGAGGACACCAGAACTGCACACAATGCTCCAGGTGAGGTCCCACGAGGGCAGAGTAGAGGGGCAGGATCACCTCCTTGGACCTGCTGGTCACGCTCCTTTGGATGCAGCCCAGGATACGGTTGCTTTCTGGGCTGCAAGCGCACACTGCAGCCAGCTCATGTTCATTTTCTCACCGACCACCACCCCCAAGTCCTTCTCCTTGGGTTGCTCTGAATCTCCTCTTTGCCCAACCTGTAGCTGTGCCTGGGATTGCTGCGAACCAGGTGTAGGACCTTGCACTTGGCATGGTTAAACTTCATGAGGTTGGCATCAGCCACCTCACAAGCATGTCAAGGTCCCTCTGGATGGCATTCCTTCCCTCCAGCGGATCCACCCAACCACACAGCTTGGTGCCATCGGCAAACTTGCTGAGGGTGCACTCAATCCCATTGTCCATGTCAGCGACAAAGATGTTAAACAAGACTGGTCCCAACACCGATCCCTGAGGGACACCGCTCGGCACTGGCCTCTACCCGGACACTGAGCCATTGACCACAACTCTTTGCATGCAGCCATCCAACCAGTTCTTTATCCACCGAGTGCCCCACCTATCAAATTGATGTCTCTCCAATGTAGAGACAAGGATGTCGTGTGGGACAGTGTCGANCCATCAGTTCTGTAGCCCCATCATAGAAGGCTACTAAATTGGTCAGGCAGGATTTCCCCCTACTGAAGCCATGCTGGCTGCCACCAAGCACCTTGTTGTTTTTCATGTGCCTTAGCATGTCCGTAATTCCCTGGGTCATCCATTTTCCCCTTCTTCAAAACAGAGGGGATATAGTCAAAGGGACTTAAGCTGACAAATAAGAGTACAAATCATGATCCTTGTATTAGAGGGCAATGACAAATGATTGATAATATATTTCCCCATTGCTTCTGACAGGCAGCTTGTGGATGGAGAGATCAATCCCAGCTTGCGAAATGTGGAAAGATCTCGGCACAAGGTAAGAAGGCAGAAGCTTACATGTGAATTATACTCTACAGTGCTTGAGATCTAAGCAGTAGCTATGCTCCCCTTTGGGCATTTTATACAGTAAACACTCTATTTTCCAGGGTATTCAACATCCTTTGCTTTTCCTTGATGCTCCTGTGTGTTCAGGGTATTCAATATCATATGAGAATGGACCTTCAGTAAATCATACATTTTTTAGAAGGGATTTTCAATAATTCACAGGATCAGGCCCTAAATATGCTCGATATTAGATGAGAAATTTTCCAGTCTCTTTACCACACCATTTCAAATGCAAAGAGCCTCTGGTTTCTGTGTGGTAGCAGTGTTTCAATCTCCCACCCATATAAAATGCCTGCCTAATTGGACTGGTAGAGGAAAGGGGGATTTTTGTGTTTAATAAATTAATCAGTGAGCACTGCTGCACATTCCCCACTAAAATCCTTAATTGGACATAAAATGCCAAAGAATGGAATTCTTTCTTTAGTCTTTAATTGAAGGGATGACTTTTGATCCTCCATTAACAAGGAGACAAGAAAGCCTTTCAAGCGGAAGCTGCAGCCCAGCTGTTGCTTAGCATCTGAGAGGTTCAGCACTGCACTTCCACAAATCCCAGGAGTTTATTGATACTTAGCATAAACACACTGAAAGGATCAAATTGACATTCACACTAAACAGGGTCCACCAAATCAGAAAAGCTTTTAATCCAAGCCTCCGTGTAAACGAATAGCTTCTAATTAGCAGTCTAGACTAATCATCAATGTTTAGCTTATAAAATTGGGGCTATCAATAAAGAAAGCAAAATCTGAAATGCTGGTAGAAGCCAGGCATAATCTGGAAGGCCATTTAGTCATTTGCTGTCCATTTCTATCTTGCTCAGTTTCTCAGTGTTTCCAAAGGCTTTGTAACCAATGAAGACAAAATCTCTGAGGCTTCATTAGTCACAAATTTCACACACAAAAAAAGGCCAACCAGAGTAACAACCAGGGCAAACAAGGATATCCTGTATGAATTCTCTATAGGCCCTCACTCCTTCCTTGTACCTCTCAGATGGAGCTAAGACTTGGCTAGACCCTTAGGCAATGTTACAGGGCAGCTGCAAGTCAAGGTGAAATGCCACTTACATTCTTTCATTAACCCTCCTGGGCCTGTCATTAAATATGGCAGGCTTAGCACTTTTCACTTCAGATGAAAAAGCACCTCTAATCCCAGGAGGAAGAAATTTTTCAATGCCTATATTGATGAACAAGACAAGGTCAGCAATTTTCAGTTTATTGACAGAACTCTATTTACCAGGGTATTTTGGATGCCCTGGAGCAGAACTGTGACCAAAACGAAAAGGGAGAAGTTTATGAGAACCATTGCCATTATAATACCTGGGGTATTATGAGTGGCTTTTGTTTAACTTGCTAAAGCAGAAGTTATTTTGTGATTAGAAAGTATTTTCATAAGAAAAGAACTTTAATAAATGTGACAGCACACAGTAGATGGGGGCAAACAGAGAGAAGCAGAACAATAGAGAAAGAGCAGGAACTGCAGCAAACCACTCAGTTAGCATTAAATATAGGTTTTGATGCAAAGAAAATAAAGAAGTGTGTGGGCTTTCTGCTTTGTCTGATGTTTGTTTGTCTGCTTAGGAATAATTATCACTAACAAACTGACTAACTGGTCTAGGTTTCAGTGATACAGACAGAGATGACCATTTGAAATCTGTCATCGTAGCAACTCACTAATGACAATTACTGAAAGCCGCAGATGAGACCCACTTTTGTGTATAAAGCTAAATAACTTCTGTTTATTTGTAATGAATAATGACAATAAATGATCCCATGTTGCTGTGGGAGTCAGGACTCAGTTCATAACAACTGGATTTCATCCTTTAACTCTTACTGGAATGGGTTTGCCATGAAAGGCCCTGCCTTCAGCCAGAAAAGTAGTGTCGTGGTTCTTTAGTTTTAAACAAACACAGATTATCCAAAAGTAGGCCAAAAGAGAAAGCATTGAATGTTGCTAATAAAGACTAGCAAGTCTAATTAAAATATGAAGCCAACTGAATTTAGCTCAAGCCACTGTATCAGTGTCAGAGAGCTCTGACCTGAACAGGGCACTTGCAGCCATCTGCAGGTAAAGGCATCTCTGGCACTCCTGGTAAAAGGGCACTCAACCTTTACTAAAACTGCAAACCCTCCTGTTACCTGCCCCTGTGTCCTGGGTTCAGCAGTAGCAGTCATTTTTCCCCTTCTTAGTAGCTGGTGCAGTGCTGTGTTTTTGACTTTCAGCCTGGGAACAGAGCTGATAACACCAATGTTTTTAGTTGCTGCTCAGTCATGTTTACTCTGGCCAAGGACTTTCTGAGTCTCAGGCTCTGCCAGGGAGGAGGGGAAGCCAGGAGGAAGCAGAGACAGGACACCTGACCCAAACTGACCAAAGAGGTATTCCATACCACAGCACGTCATGCCCAGTACATAAACTGGGGTCAGTTACCCAGAAGGGCTAGATCACTGCTTGGGTCAGGCTGAGTATCGGTCGGCGGGTGGTGAGCAGCTGTGTTCTCTTCCCTTGTTATTTCCCTTTTCATCATTGTTATTGGTGTTAGCAGCAGTGATTTGTGTTGTACCTTAGTTACTGAACTGCTCTTATCTCAACCCATGGGAGTTACATTCTTTCAATTCTCCTCCCCATCCCTCTGGGAGCAGGGGGGAGGAAGGGGGCAGGGGAGTGAGCAGTGGCTGTGTGGTTCTGTGTTGCTGGCTGGGCTTAAACCATGACACTAGGTTTTACAAATGAACTAATTTCTGTTAGCTACTATGAGTGAGGAGCACTCCTTTGTTCCCAAGGAAGATGGACTTTAAGGACATATGCCACCTTTTCTTTCATACAAAATATATAGTTTATTTTGGGGAAAGGTGAGCTGGAATCCTTCCATATCACTGAGGTAATTCCTTGGAGTGAGGTATATTTCTGGTGAGGGTTGTCCTGCAGGTACCCCACCTTTCCCAACAGAAATTATCTCATTACTAAGCCCTTGAAATAGTTAGCATCTCTGCATTCTCATTAAGTCCCAGCATCAGGATGTCTGGAAAAGAAAACTCTCTTGGGTACCAGCAAAGAAAGCAGCACCTAAACTTTGGAGGAAGGTGGCTGGGGTCGAATCTGTCATGGTTGAAGTAGGATTCCATTCCTCACCATGGGTCAGCTGCCTTAACTGGGGTTTGAAATGAGCATGGCCGCAGCCTTTAATCCTGCATCTTCAACAAGTGTCCTCAAAGTCACTGAGGAAGGACATTTAGAGAGGACATCCACCCTGATGGGTCTGATGAAGCTCTGGAGAAGCCAAGCTGCTAGGAGCCAGAAGATTATATATGCACAGAAGCAGGAATTCCATGTTAAAAACATAGCTGCTAACAAGCATCAGGCATACAGGCAGACAGACAACTCTCTCCAGGTTGCCCTTCAAAGACCCCAGTTTGTACTGCATAGATGTATATGGCTGAAAACTGCCAGTTGGAAATTAATCTCAGAGAGATTTCTGAGTAGGAGGATGTTACTTTTGTCCTGGAAGGCCAAGGACATGCATGATACAAACTGAATTTCTGGGTGATCTTTCCAGGTAAAATTCCTGAAGGCTTGATTTGCAATAGTTAAAGAGTGGTCAGCTTTTGTAAGGTATCAGTACCTGATCTGTGTGCTGTGAGCAGGGAGCAGCTAGGATTTTGTTGACAGTCCCAGGTTTTCCTTTCGGGAGCATTTTTTAGTCAATGATTCTCGTCTATCTTAACTTACCCTAGAGTACATCTGTGGGCTTAATAAGTCCATGCTTTTTCATGATAACTTTCACATGTGTATTTACCAGCCTGCTCTCATCTGGCTGCAAATTTAACTTGCCACTGCAACTGTTAGCCACTAGGTGATGTTCTCTTAGACACCAGAGAATGTGGCCAGTGTTCCTCCTATGTCCTTAGTCCTCCCTCCCTCCAATGTCAAACTACATTCCCCATTCCCACTAGTGGTGCTGTGGGTAGGGAATGCAGGAGGTTGTTACAATAGCACAACAACAGCAAGTGAAAGACACAGTATCTCTCAGATGTATTGAGATATTCAAATCATCATCATCCATATCAGCCACAGACCCCCATCTCCCACCCACATATAGTCACTAACACCTTCGCCCCAACTTCCAGATATCTTACCAACTTCACCTCTTAAGGTATGTTGGTATGGTTCCATGCTGTTCTATGCAAATTTTGGTTCTATGCAAATTGCTTAAGGTATGCAAATCAATGCATTAAATAACCAGCATAAAATGATCCATACAGAGATGTGCATAACTTGGCAGCTATAAATCTGGAATCATTCCACTGACGTCAGTGGTTTCACTTCAGATAGGCTCCAGTACAGAAGGTGTTGAAATCTGGCCCTATGATATTTTCAGTCAGCTTCTAAACACAAACTCAGGAATTAATGATTTAAAAGGTGTAATTATTACTAATGCCTGCTGGTTGTTGTTATTCTTTAGGTTTGTACAACTAAACATGCATCCAAAGGTGGGTCGCAGAACATATTTAATTTCAACTAAGCTGACATTGTTGGTAAATAAAGAACCTGTGGTTTGGAGATCTCCAGGCAGTATGAACCTGATCTGCTATGGTCCTAATCACATAATGGTTTCTGTTTTAAAATAGCCAGGGCAAATAATGCAGGATTCATGCCAAAAAAAGTCTTCAGAGGCAGATGTATGCCTTAAAGTATTTCAAATCAATTTAGAATGGGGAATGAGCATAGAGCAGTTTGGTGCTACATGCCATGTATTTTTGATCTGTGACTGGGTGCCTAGAAGCACATGTACCATCTTGTGTAACCACCCCCTGACAAGGATCTGCTGTTATTGTATGCAAGAAAAGCAGAACATGATAAAGGTTAATGCTGCACATGGCACAATCACAATACTGAGCAGGGGCCTGGCTTGCTGACTGCTTCAAGTGCTGTGCAGTCACTTACACATTTGCAAATGTCGCTTTCACATTGCAGAATTTCCACCCACTTTTGCCTGAATGTAAATGACTTCAGGAAACACCAGGCATTAAGTGTTCTCACAACTGCCCCCAACATCCCACTGCTCAAAAACAGTGCTTCAAAACACTCCTAGAAAGCCCTGTAAGAATTTCAATAGCTACCCCATCATGTTTCTGAACTTTCTTGGTCATCAGTGGAGCTAGGCTGAGATTTACCGGGATACTGAGCTATAAGACATGAAGAATACAAGACAAAGAGATTAAGCAAATCCTGATAATAAGAGATTTTGGAAGTCAGGCTCTTCTGCTCTTCATTTTATCTATTCAACTCACCTTAAATTTTGCTGCATTCTGCATAAGTAAAAAGCTACAGCATGTTTGTATGGTAAGAAGAAGCTTCCAGATTTCTTATCAGTTAACTGAATGAGCATCAGAGAGTATGCATATTAATATAGAAGCAAACTAAGCTGTGCAAATGTCAGTGTCTATCTGCACATGCAATTTAATGTTTATCAAGTGTGTATAACATTTGTATCAGTATTTCCTTTTGGAGTTTTTTGTTGGGTTTGGGGGCTTTTTGTTGACATCATACTCATGGAATATTTACTTTTGTGTTGCTATAACTTCTGCTTCAACTGACAAAATTAGAAGCTCTTTTTATAGCTATCACTTTGGGAATGGTTTTGAGTTTGTTTAGGTTTTTCTTTATTAACCATAGCAGTCTCCCTGCAGACCTGAACTGACATCAATTTACCACTGTCTTGACATCTGAAAATTGTTTCTTATAAAATTTGCATTGATGTCACTTTGTTTCAAGCTGAAATAGTGACAGTGTCTCCCCAGATTTATACCAACAGGTTATTTTTATTTTGACATAATGTCATCTCTATAGCCCTTCCCTAGCATCTATCATAAGCCTGTGGATTTAAATGAGAAACGGTTTCATTCTGTAAACCACAGTAACTAACTCAGGTTTCTCAGGCGCTACTTCTCTGACCTCGATATCTAGCTATGGATTGCACTTAGGTTTTTATAGTAATGTCAGAAGTTCCTGCCCAGTGCTATAGGCAGCTCTTCCACACGTTCTAAGTCAGGAAATTAAACAAAAGCTTCCCTTGAATATAAAACAGAATTGTCAACACGAAATGGGTGAATGCATGTTTGGGACAGCAGCATCAAAGAAACAGCTAGGCAGTGTTGGCAACATCACCTTGAACTGCTGAGAGCTGCTGATGCTCCTTCTCTTTCCCAGTAGGGACATCCTTTTGGGAATGAACATTCAGGCTATTTCCAGGCACTTCTTTGGCAAACATGGAGTCGTCAATATCTATATATTTGATATGCTGATGCTTCTTTATTTAAATAACAAAAAATTACAACAGGCAAGCTCTAGTGGAGGCAGGGTGAGGGGCGATTTCAGGAAAGCTCCTGTGTGGCAGGTAGATCTTTGAACCTGGTTTGTTTTTCCAGCTCTTTCATTTAAAGATTCAAAGAAGCAAGCAGAGATAGAGCTCCCAAGGGCATGTTTGCAAATTATAAAGCAAATTCCTGCCTGGTGTTATTGAATATTCTTAGGATTAACCATGATCCTGACAGAGTCACTTGTGTATGTGATTTTGAAAATGCTATTGTTCATCAGAATACAAGCATGGCTTAATCATGTATTTGCAGCAGCAAAATCAGTTGTATGGTCTGGTATAAATGGTTTGGCTCCTATACAACTTCATATCCATTAAATCACAGTAAAGGTATAAAGGACCTTTTTACAGCAAAATCTGTTCATTTTTAATGAATCAGACCATCAATACAAAGTAATAGTGATGGTGACTTGCTTTCAGTGACTCGCTCTCATTGACTCGCCTTACTAGCAGAGCCTAGGCAGAAGCTACATCCTTCATGGTTTAACCAAAGTTAAGAGCTCATAACTGAAACTTCCATGGATGTGGGAGGTTATTTATTCTGCCCTACTTACACAAAGAAGAGTGAAATTTGATTGCCTCAACAGGGTAGTCAAGCATCATTTGAAGACTTCCCACTCCTGCTCCAAAAGCACCTAGGTCTCACAGAGGTCCTGTGTCAGACCTGTCAGTCTCATGTGGATGTTTAGATATCTCAGCAGTAGATCTCTTATCTTCAGACAACGAGATCAAGCCCTACGTAGGACAAGATCAAGACAAGAGACAATTTAACAGCAGTGCAAGAGATCTGAGAAGATGGTGTGTGAAGCTGGTGAGAAAAGTTTATCTTGAAACTCTTCAAAACAAAAATGATGACATTAATGTGTTTAACTGACTTTGAAATTTAGATTGGAATTCATTTTGAAATTTATCTATCTCCAAAATTCAAATGGGGAACCTGGGGCTTGAAACTACATAGGCAGAAACCGAACACGGGAGTTGCATAAAAGGTGGATAAAATATTAAATGTTTATATGGCCAGTTTCAAATCCTATAGATTATTTAGATAAGGAAAAAACACAGTATATAAACCAACCTGTTTCATCTGAATCATTAACTTTTTATTGGGCATTCTTTTTGCTCCTTTCCAACATTGAAATATGCTGCTGCTGTTGTCAGAATTAACTCAGTATATTTTTGTTATCAGCATAAACACCCAGTCTGCCTTTGACTTCAGCAGAGTTTCATAGTCTAATTAAATGTTGTCTGTCAGTTTGGAATGTCTCTGTCAGTAATTCTTGTCTGAAAGGGAGACACCAGCACTGGAAATAGCACACTCCGTTGCGCTAAGCATGGCAATGAGCACTTGTATTAGACTTGCATTTTAACTCTTCCACACACTACCTATCTGATCTTAAAGTTGGTCTTACTCAGTAGACTTTTCGAAACTAACTTCTCATTTTTGGTGCCTGTCATTGCATGCGTGGTTTTCACATATGTCAATCACTCAGAAGCAGTGTTAGCTCTAAAGTTTGGGAACTTCTGCATATTGTGCAGGGTGTCCAAAAATGTATGAAACTTGGAAAATCTGGCTTTACTCTGCTTGTATAAAACTTTCTGTGTGTAGACTGTGGGTATAAATACTAATTTAATTGCCAAGCATACTTTGCTATAGTCTGCATCTCGTTACAACCTGTATCTAGCAACAGAAATGCTAGGAAAATTTTGCTAGCAAAATCAAGGATGAGAAGGATTGGAAAGAACTCAAACATATGAGTTGCCCAGAAACTTGTTGTTCACAGCACTGAGAAATTATCATAGCCAGCCTACCAGTGCTGGGGCAGTTCTATGGACTTAGAAGTGATTAACATGGGCCCACATGAAGTTAGTACCTCCAGTTCTGAGTTTCAAGCCTGTGTAGTTTTGTTATACTTTCCACAGGGGTTTCTTCAGGTCTAAGGTTTATTATGCTCAAAATATAAAGCTGTAGAAATTGCAGTTAACTATTAAGTAACTGCTTTAAACAGGGTGTTTCTCTTGGTGGGAGAACAGAACTGACAGAAAGGGTTTGGTTCTCCTCTCTGTAGAGGATACAGTCCCTTTATAGAAATTACATGCTGTCCTATGAAGTGAGACACTTAAGGGTTTATGCTGATCCCCACGTTTGGACAAGTTTGACTACAGATTTCCACTTCACTAGGCATGAAGGATCAGTCAGCTATTAAACCAAGGGCTGAAATACTACCAGCTGTGGAGTGCTGCTTGATGACTGTGTTTTATAATGCATGGATAAGAACTGAGGTGTTTCTATTCTTTCCAACATGAAGAGTCCAGATATATACAAATAGAAGCATGCATTTTACACTGTAATTCTGGTGGTCACAGGATAAAAGGAGAAACCAGCTGTAAAAGGAAATGAGACAAGTTGATTTTACTTGGATGTGCTGACAGCTATGTGAAAGGATATATTGAAATTTTGCATTCCAATTTCAGTATGCAACGGTAACAATAGAAAGTGCATGAAGACCCTTTGAAGAACTAATCTCTTTTGACTACTATTTAAAGTTAACCATAGATTTCGACCATTGCTTATTAGAATTTTAATGTGCAGTTGTTGTCTGCACCAGTGGTGCCTGAGAACAATCAGCACCTATTTCTCAAGGATTTACATGTCATGGTCTAGAAGTTTGAGCTTTGTGAAATTCCTTTCTAAAATGTGAACAAACATTCCAGTTGTTGTACAAGAAGGAAGGGAGAATAACACAATTGCTCATAATACGCCTTCAGCATCTCCCTACCCCATTACTTAAAAACTCTGCTTCAATTAAGTGTTAAGAAAATAAAAATGTCTTGGACAAGAAGAATAAAATCAACAGTAATTAATGACTTCAATATTTCTCACAGCCTTTCCCCCTCCATAGGAAATTAATTCCCATTCATACTACAGGCAAGATATAAGAGATGGACAGGGAGAAAATTAATTTGTCTGATGTCATTCTGTAGGCTAATCCCAGCATTAATATCCTATGTATAGTGACTGGGAATGATATCTGGATTCAAAAGTAATTCTGTGAAATGTGAAACTTTACAGAATTGATATTGTTCTGGGAATGGAGACGTTGCAATCTTCCTACCATTTGCAATAGCCGGTAAAAGTGAGGAATCAAATGAGAGGTAAAATTCCTGTCCCTCTCTCTGAAATGCACAG
Source organism: Agapornis roseicollis (assembly GCA_002631895.1). NCBI lineage: Eukaryota > Metazoa > Chordata > Aves > Psittaciformes > Psittacidae > Agapornis > Agapornis roseicollis. The sequence continues at coordinate 37,470 of NDXB01001048.1, forward strand.
CTGTCATCATCTCCCACTCCTGCTTTGTAATGATCAGATAGACTTGTCAGGAGAGTCATGTCTACAATTGTCTGTGTTTTGATGGATGAGCCTTTACAAAGAAGACCCAAAAAAAAAGAGTTGTAGCATGCCTGAAGGTGAAGAAGTGAATGGCTGTTTCTCTGTGCAGAATATGCACTGGGTCTTATATTACAGAAAATTCTGTCCAGAGAAGAACTTCAGAAACATGCCAGGCTTACGGATAAATTTGCCTTCCTGTACACAGAGCTGTCAGGTCTCATGCCATCAGACAGAGAATTGCAATTAAATCCCATCTTATTTAACCACACACAGTGGGCAGATTTCTCTGTATGCAGTGACACAGACAATCTGAAGTCTTTCTTCCACCTGGAGAATGAGGAATGAGATGATTTTGAGCTCCTACCTGAATCCCACTCCAAAGACGTTTGCTTAGGAAGTACAGTCTCCCACTGGTGATTAGTACCTTGATGCATCTTGTGTTGTGCACCCCAATCATGCTGCATGCTTGGTTACCTGATTAACAATCACTGGGGTTCACATATTGAGTGAAATAAGTCATCTGCAGATATGCCATGCTTTGGGAATGCTGTCTGATGTTGTTAGACTGGAACAGTTCAAATCACAAAGGAGATTTAGAATCTTAAGAATTTGTCTAGAAATGTTAAACATTCCGTCACTGTGAACATCAGAAGCTTCATATTGTGGATTTAATGAAAACTGATTAAGCTTTCTTTTCCTGAGTCTGAAGAGAACCTAAACTACTATATGAATTTGATTTCAATTCTGTTTGTTATAAATGCTAGTGTCTGAAGGATAAATCTAAATGGACTTCACTTGTATTTGCTGGAGAAGCTGGTCTGTCTCCTGGTACTCCGACTTAAGAAATCATCTCTGGACCCAGTCTATATATTTCACTGTTCATTTTATGGAACATGATGGGGAATAATTGAAAAGCATTCTCATTTACGTTATTGTATGTTATTTGACCTTCCTCAAGAGCACTGGGACACCTCCAAGCACACCACTCAGCTTTGAATACTGGCACTTGTGAGCCCATTCTTACACCCTGGTGAGATGATTAATGTACCTTGGAAAATACCTAATGGCTTGAAACACTTTCTATGCAGGAGAAGAGAGTACACTTTCTATGTAGGAGAAAAACAGGGTAGTGTGAGATGTAATTTATGGGGATGAAATGAAGGAGCTGAAATAGAGAAATGCATTCAGAAGTATTGACAGGATATCTGCAGTGCTTGTGATCTACACAGCAGAAGTTAAAAGCATGCGTGAAATAGAGTGCTATTGGAAGACATCCCAAAATACACGGAGACACCTGGCTGACAATGATGTTCTTTCTATAAAGACTGGTAGAAGTAACATGAAGAGATTTCTCTAGTCAAAATATTGACCTGGAACCTTGCCTGTTGTTAGAAGATGTGAAGTAATGCATGTATATGACACCAGAATATCCTAAATTGAGTTTATTGGTTGATCACATAATTATCCTTTCTTGCCAGGCTAAAGCTCTTACTTACCCTGAAGAGCTCAGATAGTTCTTCTCATACAAAAAAAAAAA